>JASGAU010405519.1:0-19592 GCA_030220045.1 Australoheros facetus
TATCTATATATATATATATATATCTATATATATATATCTATCTATATATATCTATCTATATATCTATATATATAATCTATCTATCTATATATATCTATCTATATATATCTATATATATATATCTATCTATATATATATATCTATATATATATATCTATCTATATATATCTATCTATATATATCTATCTATCTATATCTATATATCTATATATATATATCTATATATCTATATATATATAATAAAATAATCTTTTTGTGAGTGGAACATTTATCATTTTTTGCTTGGGAAAAGACAGACATGTTTAACTGACTATCAGAAAAAATTCTTTTGACAAGCCACTCAGTAATCATTGCATCTCTAAATGCTGACTTTCTGTTTGAAATGTGTCTTCAAGCTTGAGTTGAGATAATTCTGCTGGCATCACTGTGACATCATCCAGGTTATTTATTTATTTATTTATTTTCACACAGATGTTTTTCAGAAGTAACAGGATACCCTGTACAAGTGGTTTACCAGGCTGCATAATCCTCAGAGGAACCATCTGGTGATTTTATGACTATAAACATGGTGGATTGTCCCTTTTTAAAAAAAAAAATCAAATAAAAAATAAACTACTAAAATTCTTAAAAGATGACAAACAGAGCTGGTAATTTTCTCCAGAACATCTTTTTCATGATTTCCTGTCTAACATCCTTTTCCATTATCTGTTTATTTCCCCCCGTAAAACTGATCCAGACTGAACAAAAAAGGTACCATCAATGTAGGTTTAAAAGTCCGTTGATGGCAATGTTGACAGATTTACTTCCTTTTCCTCCCCTTGGTCAGCACTTTGGAAAGAAACCAAACTCAACTCCCTCATTTGACCTTGTGCCCCTGTAGGGTCAAAGTTCAAATGAAGTTCTAAATCAAGCTAGGGAGTTGAGCTCAGGCACGAAGAAGCAGCTATTCTAAAATTTGCCGGCTGAATTCGATGGCAGACCCGCAGCTTGTCACATGGAAAATCAATCCACATTTCAGAAGAAAGAGACCAGTTTCAGTGTGAGTTTTCATGAGTCAGCCTGGATGTGTGTGAGCTTGTTTGGTAAAAGTGAGCAGATAGGGGTGGGGTTGATTATTTCTGCTTGTGTCTGCTGTAGTAAATAGAGCGAGCCTCTCAGCTCTGTCGCATTCTGTCGATTCCACCATGTGTCACATTAACTACGTCACCCTGAAGCTCTGGATTATTGTAGGAACCTTAAAAACACAGAAAGTACAGAGCAAAATGTAGAGATTCAGTTTGGAACTAAAACCTTCACCACCTGCTTCGTATCGGACCTTGGAGATCTCAATCTGTTACCTTTGCTGAAGAGTAGAGTTTTTCTATGGCAAGTAAAGATCACGTAGATTGTTTCTTTGTTTTTCCTGATTGTACAGTTATGGTACTTTAATGTTTACTTTTTGATAAGATATGTGAGATAAAGTCATCCTGGTACAGCTAGGAGAAATGCCTTGCTTTTGCAGCTTTTGAAATTCATGCTAAAGTTCAGCAAAACTAGGATTAAATCTTTATACTATCGCTTTCACTAGCTGATTAATTAGTGGCTCATTCTGTCTAGTCCAAAATCTAAATATGTTGAATGCTTTATGTGGGAATAATTCAAGTTCTCTCATTTGAGAAGCTGTCCGATTTTGGAGGCTTCTTTGCTTGACAGATGTCTGATATGACAAATTTAAAAAGTAAACAGGTCTTCAGTTACAGTTTTGTTTTTTGGGCAGTACTTGTCTTATTTCTGCCTTTTGTGAGACCCTGTAGGTAACATCTACATCTGTGCAGACCAGCACTTTAAGTCTGTTTTTCCTCGTATGTCTGCATATTTCACATCTGCTTCTTATATCAACAGCCCAGTGTACACCATGGCACCCACCGCTGTTCTCTCCTTTCCATATTCTTTATACCAAACTGGAAGTGGTTTCCAAATAATCAATTTCCAAGTCGTATTCGGAACATCTTGCATCCAAATCAGCATTCATTGAAAGTTCTCATTTCTCTTGGAATAGCCAGTTCTCTTTTTTTTTCCCCCCTCTCACTTCCTCCTTTTTTGGTCTTGCTCACCGCCCTCCTGTCTATCTCTCCCGCTTCTCCTACCCTGAAGCTATGGATCGGAAGGCGGTTGCGTCACAGTCCAGCCAGCATCGACTGATACAGCAGTCAGTACACTTGACTTTGTTGAAGCAGAGAGAGAGCAGCTGCTGGGTGAGTGGTGTTTCCTTCATGGAGGTGCAGTGATTGTCTTTAATGGTGAATGGAGTCGAGACTTGTCGTTTAGTTCTTCAGTTAGGCAGTTTTTCTCCCTAAGAGGCAGGCTGAGTGTGTTTTTATTTATTTTTCCTCTGTGACAGCACAGTGACAGTAGCGTGTGTCATCTGGGTGTCCTGTAAATATCTGACTGAGTAGCAGAAGCTGGGGGTCAGCTGTGTTTCTGCTGAAGTCAGTCTGAACTTTATTTACATTTCAGTCTGTTTAGCTCACTTTAATAATCTTCTAAACTTTTGTAATCTATAAGGACGATGAGAACGGAGGATTTTTTTTTTTTGAAGGGTGCTGGCATTCATTTGAAGAGTGGGGGGGGNGAGCTGTGAAAAAATGAAGAGGTAATATTTTTCTTGGGTAAACCTCACTGCATGTTGAAACATAACTTTCACTGGAATGCGTAGTCTACATTACCCAAAAAAAGAGTAGCAGTATTTCCTGTGAGCATGTTTGTTTCTGAGTCCATTACTTTCTGTGGCAAAGTCAGAGCTGTGTGCTGGCAGATGGACCTTTGGGAAGCATCTCATTTCGCCTTTAGATTGTTTGTCTAGTGCTCTGCTGCATTTGACTGTGTTTGTTTGTTTGTTTGTTTGNCCCATGGCACACTCATTCACAGGAAAGTTAATGAGTAGATGGAGAAACACCCCACATAATTTGTGTGCAGTATATATCACCAGAAGAGGAAGTAGATTTTATTTTAAATATCTTTTGTCCTTGCAGTATTATTATACATATTCATGTATATTAATACTGCAACAGTATTTATGTGATGGTAATACAGAGTAGGTAGTACAGAGTGTAATCTGGGAAAACCCAGTCCTTGTTCATCATGTGTCACTTTGCAGAGGAGGATGACATTAAGAAATACTGTATACAGTTACCGTTATCTGCAGTGACACAAACTCTAAATGAGCCTGATATGTCTCCTCTTGGGGTAATTCATCTCTGTTTAGACCGTATTAATCAATTTAACTGGCAGTCTGATACAGGAGCACTGACACGGCAAGAAACGCATGAGCCAGATGATCATACAAGCTTATTTTGAAGTGAAAACACGTTAAAGTGATTACCCAAACTCTCTGATGTAAACATCCACCACAGTTTACTGACTGACTTCCTGCTTCAACTGAGATCTGCTGTACTTACCATAGCTGTGCAAACATTTCATATTCCTGTAGCCGATTGTTGCGCCTGCCCTCCGAATTTTATCTCAAACAAAAGATAAACTAACTAAACTGTTAACTTTATTGTTAATGGAGCTCTTACGAGAACATTGTTCAATATCACAAGGTGCGCCATTTGGATTAAATGTGGACTTTGCATATTCTCCTGGGGCTTGCCTGGCTTCTCTCTGGGTACTCCTCCCACAGTCCAAAGACATGCCCGTTAAATGTAATTGACTTTAGTTGTGGTTGTGTCTCTGTGTGTTGGCTCTGCAATAGACTGTCCTCATGTCCAGGGTGTACCCCAGCTTTTGCTTCAACCCCTTATAAAAGATTTCCTTTTATATGGGGTTGATTATTTGTTATTGTACAGCACTTTGGTCAGCCCTGTTGTTTTTAAAAGTGCTTTATAAATAAAGTGGTATGGTATAAGTGTCTGTATGTGACAAGTTAGGCGTGAGGCCCATCCCACTATTGCTACGAACCCTCACCGCACAGATGCTAGCATGATTTTGACACAACGGCAGCATTTGATGCCCTGGGAATGAGAACAGGGACCATCCTACAGGGACCATCGGCTGGTGAGAACTTTTACTTGCTTCCCAGAAATATACAGCTTTAGACGTTGCTATTTATAGTATTTTTACAACAGCATTTAAAAAAAGAAAAAGCTGTTTTTCCAGTACCACTTTCAAAATCACATGGCCATTCATAAAATTAGGATAAATCAGGGACCTTTCTGAACATCGTGGAAGAATTCATCTAAAAGTTCATCTGACCTTCAACTGATTTGCTATGAACAAAAACCTTTGGTAGGGGTCTTATTTTGAAAGGTTACCATAAATGTTGGCATCAATAAGCTACGTCTGATAACAAAACTGAGTTAACTCAATTAAAATTATTCACCTGACTTGTTGGCAATTTCCTTTTTTTTTTAAAGTAAATTGTCTATCTAGTCCTGCAAACATAGTAAAAGCTGGATAACTAAGGAGGATATAAATTATCACTTATACGTATCCACTGTTTAAGTGGGCAGCATGCCATTAGGTTGTATATCCTTGCTCTGTGTTTTATTTCCACTTGCCTTTGAATGACATCATCCCTTGTTAACTGCCCCTCCTGCTTGCAGTTGATCTCTGATTTTAGTGAATGAGGACTAGCACCAGAATTTACCACTGTCAGGCTTTTTATGAGTATACTTAAGTCTCACACACACAGAGACACATATATACATATTTGGCTCTCTCTTGGAAGGATGAAACACAACAAGTGCCTCTGTTTGAGTAAATCCATGTGTGTGCGAGTCATCAGGCCTGTACCGTACCACAGTGAGGGAGAGTCAGTTAATGAGGAACAGGCGTGCAGGCAGGCAGACAGTTGTGTTGCATAAGGGCCGCAGTAAAAAAAAAAAAACTGGGCCCTGGCTGTCGTCCTCTGCCCCCTCGCTCAGCCAGAGGACAGATGGCAGCAGAAGAAAGCGAGCGAGCAGCAGCGGCGCTCTCCAATGGCACTTCTCAACAGATGCATTGTTTATTTATTGAAAAATAAATCAGACGTGGGCCTGGCCTGCCCAGGCTCCCTCTTTGATCTCCTGCTGCCTTACTCTGCGCTGTTTTCAATCCCACCTACTGGGCCACAGCTAATGGCAACTCTGTGTAATGTTTAGGAAAGTAGGCCCGCTCCAGCATACACAGGGAGGACCTTTGGGAGCAAAGCACACAGCCCCATGAGGACAATGAAAAAAGGGGCTCTTAAGAAAAAGGTAGTGGAAAAAGAAACGCGGCTTGATGAAAAGCACACTCATTCTACAGGCATCTGAACCTTTTCACAGATAATCCCTCATGCTTAATGTAGTAGCTGATATCGTATTTTTTAGTTGTGCGCAGGACGATGAGGAGGAGGAGAGAGAGCACCTGGCATAGTTGGACTGTTTTTTGTTTTTTTTTTCCTGGGAAGATAAGGAATGAATCTAAAATCTGCTCAAAGTTGCGGCATTGAAATCGGAGACTGAATATAAAAGAGTAAGAGTATAGATCTAAACAGTGAGGCCAGTTTATCGGTGCCTTAAATCTGCATTATTTCTAATCGCCAGCAGGGGGCAACTGCTCTGGTTTCTTAAATGGTATTGAAGGCTATAGGAAAACAACACTGGCTCAGCATGTCCAGTTTTAAAAGACCATCACGGCATTGGCCGAAATCCTCAGGTTGATTCTTTAAGGTGGGGTTTAACAAACCAATTGGTGACATCTTGTAGATGTTTAGAAAGGGTGAAAAGCACTTCAGTGCACCTACAGAGGGTCTCAAACTCTACTGGAGGGATGGGGCACTATATTTCCTCATTTGGTGTTTTAATAATAGTCGTGGACAGCAGTCTCCAACCCCAGTGGTCCCAAATCTCCCATAGGTGTTCAGGGGACTTGAGATTTGATGACTTGTTCACATCATCTTGCTCTGTAGACAGGAGCAGATAAAAAGATAATCAGTCAGAAAAGCTTCTCATTGATTTGCAGTGACCCTTCCCACCAAGGGGACAAATCCGTTATCTTTTAATTAGTCAGTGGATCCCCTCGGAGTAGCTGGCAATGATTCGGGTTATATAATATCTGTTTGAACTACAGTGTCTCAGTGCATTTAGCTTTATTTCCCAGAGAAGGCAGGGTACCCTTGTGTTTGTGTAGTGTCTGGTATTTATGCAGGCAGGTCAAATGTTAGTACATTAGTGTATTTGACTGAAAAAATCAGACAGTGTTTATCTGCCTTTAAGTCTTAGACTATGAACCACTGGTGATGTGTACTTATGTCTGAGTTATCTTTAATTATTTTTGATGTTCTAGACTGTGTGAGTTCATCTGGCCAAAGTCTGTCTGGATGTTTAACTGACTTCACTGCAGTCATTCTATTTGAACAAGACTGTGCATGACTATTGCTGGTCTAGTGCTAACCAATCATTTGTGTGCGTAGGTGTTTATTGGGATGCACTTGAGCATTTTTCTTTCCGTGTGTGTGTAAGGGGGAGGGGGGGGGGGGGGTGACAAGCCTTGGGGTGGTGGTTGACAGGTGGAAGAAGGTGAGAGGTTGACTTGTAACAGGCTTGTCCAGCCCCCCTCAGAACTGATGAGCAGCGGGGTTGATGCTAACATAACTGCTGAGGAGAATCTCTATCGGTTGCCAAATTAGTCAATGCTTGCATGTTAGGACAGGACCTTAATGCAGCCTCTTCTTTGGGAGTGGAGCGATGGCAAGCATCAAAGTTGGCCTGTGTAATTAAACACGCTATACCTGGATGTCACCTGCAGTCTCAACAAAGTCTCAACAAAGAGTGCAGTAAACTCTTTCAGCAGCTGGCAGAAGGTCGACCCAAACAATATATTTTAACTTAAACAAACAAATTGTTCATTATCCACAGTATGAAGCATGCATGTTTTGTGTTGATTCAGGATACCTTTGATTTCATGTTCTCTATAGTGTGTGTGTGTGTGGTGGTGGTGTGGTGGACGGGGTGGGGTGGGGTGGGGGATGGTTGATGACAGCCACTTTGAACAATGATAGGGAGCTGAGTTTGTTCTGTGGGTGTGGGCACCACTATGACAAACGTGTGTGTGTGTGTGTGTGTGTGTGTGTGTGTGTGTGTGTGTGTTGCAGTAGAAGAGTGTTGTATAGGAACTTTTTAACAATATGGCAATGAAAAAATATTGTTTTAATTCCTTTTGAGGTATTTTTTTCTCTCTCGGCTGCAGAAGGTTTAAATCTATTACATAAACTTATCTAAATCTTAGCCCTCTCCATACTCACACTTCCACCCTGGTAAATAAACACACTCTAAAAGTAAAAACTTATCAAAGAGGACTTATTATGCTCATTTCATTTCAGATGCCAGAAAAAGCTCTGATTTAAAGCAACTTTATTTTGATTAGCCGCCCCTCATCAGCAGAAGGTTTGAATAGCAGGTGGGTCGGGATTTTGTGCTCATAGCCAGAGCTGTGTCTCTCAGATAAGCATGTTAGCGACGTCCCCTCTTTGATATCATTCAGAGCCAAGAGTAGGAAAAAAAACCTGTGTGAAAATGAGTGTTTATAGCTGTGGCCATTTTTAATACGAGCATCCACCATTATAACAGCATATATGATAAAAAAAAAAAAAAAATTAAAGCTTAACAGGTCTCCTATTAAAAAAAACAAAAACCTTAATTTCTTCTTCTGGGAAGTTAATTCTGACTCACATTGCCACATCTCATTGTCTAACAAATGTCTTCTTCAAGCTGTTTGCCCTCCTCCCTGTTTCTGATTGAAAAACATCAGAAAACACAGCTTATTATTCACCAGCTGTTTGTCTCATGTGTAAACCTTTGTCTGCACTGAGCCTAGCCCTGTTTGGGACCGCCTCATCGACTGCATGAAGACCGCCAATTAGTCAAAAAAGGATTCATAATGAAACATAGTTTAAGAACACTTCGGACAAAGCATAAACCTCAACTTGCTGGCTCAACGCTTTTTGAAGTGTGGTGTCAACTTTGACGAGCGACAGTAAGGGTGGGATTAACTGTTATCAGCGATTTCAAACAGTACTTTTGGTTTTACGAGCAATGGTACACCGCGGATGAGGATAAACTGACAGGACATTCGGTTACAGCAGCGTACATGTTTTCCCGGAGCTTTTCAATGCAAACCATCCGGGGCTGTCTACTGTGCAGTGGATGAGACATTCCTGAACAGGGTTATACTGGGCCAGAGTCTGTGAGTAAAAACAAAAATCACTCTGCAGCACCGTTGATGATGACAGATAAGTGTGTTTTTTTTTTTTTGTAGTTGAATAAGGCAGAATGGTGTATCTTTACAGAAAATAAATTAATTTGCATCAAGTTTTAAGCTTATCAACTTGATAGCTCAGCATTGGCCAGTATCTGAAGAAAGTAACTTGAGAGGAATTTATCTTATTTGTATTTATAAAGTAAGTCGGGTTTAGTTTTCAGCATTTCTGAATAGATAATACATTCATATCAAACTCCAGCTGGAACATTTACACAACAAAGCAGCCAGGATCCCCGCCACCACCACCACCTTTCAGGCAACAGATACTGAGAGGAATCCATATCCTGTGGCTCACGTACCCTCTCTTCTACTCCACCTTTAACATGATGCAAGCACTAACAGTGACGTGTCCTATTACATAAGCGCTAGGTGTTCTCTGGCAGGACAAGCTGTTCCGGAGGAAAGCTGAGTCAGGTTTGAGGGGGGAACTGAAGTCAGACTGCAGACAGGCAGGAGTGTAGCTTTGGCTTTTGCATTACTGAGCAGGTTCTCTTCAAAGCAGCCCTGTGATGGATGGGCTTTGTATCACACTCACTCAGATCTGTAATCTGGGTTTGAATTTATCTGTGGCTTTTCCCTCAGTCTATCATATAATTCCACACACAAAGACTTATTAGCAGCCTGTGAGGATGTGGCAAGCTGTCTGCTCTTATTTAAAGCTGCACTTAGGATACCAAAATTGTGATGGTGGTGCTCCAAACCCACAAATTCTATCTTTAATTAGAAATCATGTTTAAGAAATTCGAATCTAAACTTAAGATAACCATCCTCCACTGTGATGTCTAGGGTCAGCTGTGTGACGTAGCCTAGTATTCTGTAAAACAATTCATCTTCACTAAAATAAGCTTCAATTGGAGTGTATGTATGTGGATATAGACCAAGTTTGTGCTCTTGTATGGAGGATTGTGTCAAGGTAAATCTGATTCATCTCAGGAGATTCCAGTCATCTTCTTTTAAACAAAAACAGCTTTATTACAGCTGAGCAACTGCTGCGCTGCTCATTGATGACACAACTTTTGAACAGGCGTGCCTGTATTTGTGAGTTCATTTATGTATCTGGGAAGAATTGGCAAGCTGTAGGATGTGTAAAAACAGGGATACATAAGCATGTGCCACGTGGCATCGGATGTGCTAAGCCAAGATGAGGGGCCGCTGTTGGAGTGTGTGTGTGTGTGTGTGTGTGTGTGTGTGTATTCTCAGCTGTTGGGGAGGGGATGAAGGTGGGGCTGTGTGTATGTTTTATCTACAGTCATGCCGCCCCAAACTACCCCCTCTAATCCCGGCAGATCTGAGAGCAGGCATGCAGGGGACTCACGCGACACTCACTCACATGACATATGTTGTCTCGCACGTATTCATACACTCACTGTCCGAAGCACGCGCGGCTTTCTGTCAGCTGTCTCGCACTGCCACCTCCAGCTTCATTTACACCCTCCCTCTCCACCTACACTTTTTCTTTGTGTTTTGATCTAGATCCAGAAATGGTTAATAAAAGTCAGGCTGCACCTGAATATCTCTCTCCAATAGGAGTGTTCAACATTGCAGAAATCCCAGCTGTACATATCCTGAACTGCTACATAGCTCTGACAGGTACATCCCTCTAATGATGGCTGTGAAGATTACAGGCTTGTCTAGGTTTGCTTCACTTTTTTTCCCATTTGGTGATTTTTGGTTCACCAGGAGATGCATTCGTCAGTATGACTATGATATTCTCATTTATCTTGGCTAAAACATCAGATTTTTTTTCAGCTGCTTTAGTTCCAGCAGGAATGTGAACGCCCTGACTTGATAGCGAGGGAGGCTTGCCTATCCTATTGTCTAAATATGGCGTCCTATTTGCTCATACTTCTCTGGCCCGGCTATCTTTCTGTCTCCACACCTCATAGAGAACTTAGCATCTCTGTGTGATGAGACATTTGACGCTGCTGTTTGAAAATGTGTGCGCATGTGCTGACGTTGACTTCAGAGGAGTATAAGCAGGTGATGTTATAACGGCTTGCTGTCACTAATCTGTGGCTGTTGAGTGGTGAGTTGAGGTGAATGAGTCATTCAGATGCGAGACACTGTAGTTATTTGTGCCTGCAAGTTACAGAACGTCATTGACTGGAGAAATGTCCTAAGCCAGATATTCTCACTGTTCATTTAATCCTCCTTTACCGCAGTCACCACAAAGTGAGCAATGCTTGCAGATACAGCTAATTGTTTTGACAGCTACTTGCTAAGTAGGTGTGCCCATTTACATTGTTTTTTACTGAAAAGTGGTCACGTGATTGCTATTGACTTAGAAACATAAATTTCAGCACCTAGGTCTACTTTATTAGAGCTGAAATCTTTTTTTTTTCATGGCCATTATTCCTGTCTGTAATATTACCAACAAACTCGCTTAACTATCTGCTGATCGAAATGACAGCCCAAATGATAAAAATCAAGTTGTAATAAACTGGAATCACCCTTTAACCACATGTCTGTTCAGCACAGTACACAAGGCCATTCTCTCATTAACTTCACAGCTCTTTCTTTCACTGTTGTCTCTCAGTCTCTATTTAAAACCTCTCTGGTTGAGGCTCTGTCTGGGTACAGTGACCCTGGGTGCATGAGGAAGGGAGGAGTCTGTGCTGGTGGTGGCAGAGGACAGAGAAGAGAGGAAAACGAGGAGAAGACCCTGGCTTGTGTAGTTCAGAGCGGGGCTGTTTAATCTCTGCAAGACTGTCAGATGGCTGTGACAGAGCACAGGCATCAATTAGGCTGCAAGATTAGGGGGCTTTGTACTTCTGAAAAGCTTCTGGATGGACCTTTTTATTTTTCCTTCCTGCCTTGCCTTTATAGCTTCACTAGGACTGCTCGCCCTTCCTTAACTTTACCGCTCACTCCCTTTCTCCCCCTTTTCTGTCCTCCTGCAGCTCTGCGATCTGCTCCTTTTTAAAATCTGCGATTATATCTGGCTAGACATCGAGAGGAGGGGATTAATAAGGCAGCTTGTCAGTGTGGGTTGACAGGGCTGCATTGTACTGTGAATTAGCAGGACAAAAAGATGGCAAGTTAGATGTTTATTGGGGTCCTGGGGTCATGGATATTGAGCCAACTTGCAAAGAGTCCCATCTGCACAATGTGACTTTAGAGTGCCAACCCAGAGGACATTGGATTGTTCTTAAATCTTTTGTACCCACTTAAACTCCTTTTGCATATTGATGCCGTGTCTTTGTGTATATTAGTGTGTCTTATTGCCTAAAACAGGCTTATGTAATGTGTATGGTGTCTATCTATAGTTGTTTACATGAAAGCTAGGCTGGCTAGCTTGTGCTCAAATCACTGCTGTGCACATACATGCACATTTACACACACTTGCACAGAGACACTGCTCCTCCTGAGCACATGGAAACAATGACAGGAAGTACATTAGCGGGACTTCCATTGTATCTCCCCATACATTCACGCTTCCTGAGCCGGGTGTGGGTGATGATGAGAGGGACACAGGGTGGAGTGAGGAGGTGTACACAGAGAGCTCCCCTGGTGCTTTGCAATCCGTTGTTGATGTGGGGTGGGTGTATATGTCTGGGCCGGGAGATCCTTTAATCCTGCAGCCTTCTGCTGCATGTTGCATCAGCTATGGAGCTTCTTGAGCTCTCTGCCCTGAAGTGTTGCAGTTGCTGACCTGTGGTCGGTTTCTTTGCTTCACCTCTGGGGATGTCATTAAGGATTAGGTGAGGGTAAGCTGGTCCTATGTCAGTGCATGAGCTGTAAAACTGAGTTTAAGTCAATTAGTTGTCATTCCACGGAAGGGGACAGATGGTGGGAAGGTGGGAGTTACCAAACCGCAGGAATGCCCACAGCAGCTTCTGTGGTCGTTTTAATTGTGGCTGAAACAATAGTCAGTCAGGGAGCTGTTTATTCTAAATGTGTGTGACTGTTTTGCCCTTTTCACTTTGGCCCAGCCATTTAAATTGTTTTTGTCTTTTAATGCAGAGACTTTATGTCCTTGGCAGTTATGTTGTTCTAACTTTCTTTTTTCCCCCTCTGTTGGTTTCTGTCTTTAGGTTTGCCACCACCCAGACTGTCAAGACTTGAATAGCAAAAGCCCCCTCCACCTGTGTGAGTCATGTGACTCGCGCTGCCATTCAGAGAACTCGGACAACATGCACTTTGACCGGCACCCCCGATTTGACTTGCAACCTCAAGGTAGACTCGCATGATTTCTTTATTTGGTATTCCCTCCCTGACAGGGATGACGTTGTAGGCCTTCACTGCGTGAATGTCAAGGACTCTCAGTTGTTATCGTCTAAATAAGGCAGATCATGTAAATCACTTTCCTGTTGCATAGCTTAACAGTTTCCTTCCATGTGTTTGTTGTGAAATTCTTTATTTCAGCTGTACGCCGCATGCACAATTGTGTACATCACTTTCTATGGTTATATATTGTATATTCATTTTTCTGACATCGCCTACCTAAAAATATTATGTAAACAGAAGATTTTTTTTTTCACAGTGAATGCCATTCTTCAACCCAAAAATAAACTAAAAAAATTTGTTAATTTTTACACATTGGGCAACAATACTACAAAGGAAGCACAACAAAGCCTGGCTTTCTTTGCCTCAGCTGGCTTAACAAAACCTAACACCCCAGTTGGAGATGTCAGGTATCACAACGGCATTTATCAACTTTCTCTGTTTAAACTGGGCTTTCCGCTTCAGGCTCTGTGTGGGCGCGCATAAAAAAAGGTGTTTCACACGTCATATGAAACAAATGATCACTATGAGTGGCGCCTACTCCAATCCGAGACGTTATCAGATGGTGATGATAAAACGGCAACAAAAATGTATAAAGAACACAAAAAAACCTGTAAAATACAAAACTGTTGCAAATTAAACAAGATTAATGTTGCAGAAAATGGTTAATCTTTGGATCTCGTGCACAGAGTGGTAAAATAAACATTTTAATCAAGTTAATTATTTTATAGCACTCCTGCTGTTTGTTTCAAAGGCGACAGCGGCTGAAACTTTAACCTCTATGCATTTAAACATTAGGTTAGGGAGCAGTAAGCTTTAATAAGAGTCATGGAAATCCCTTTAGTTTGTGAGCATCTCAAAGTGAAATTAATTTCATTTATTGATAAGTATTCTTGGTGCGTGTTCTGTGTTCTAGCAGCTGCAATTCCAGCAGTGTAACAGACTGAGCATCAGATTAGAATCAACTATAAAACCTTTTCATGTAAATCACAGTTTGTGCTTCATTCAGTGGTTTTAGTGAGGTACAGCATAACAACTTGAACACAGAAGAGACAATCTGTATTGTTCTTAACACGTGCTGTAAATGGAAGAATCAGTGAAAATGTGGCACTTCAAGCTGATTTTAAACCAAAACTCTGAACATAACCTGCTCCTGACCAGGTGACGTGCAGACCATTAGTTACCATGGTGATGTAATTATTGTAGGGTCTTTACCTTACAGTTTAAAGCGCCTTGAGGCGACTGTTTGTTGTGATTTGGTGCTATATAAATAAAACTGAATTGAATTGATTCGTGTCTCAGAAAACTCTGACTTTAAGCTCAACATAGCTTGCTAACCCATTAATCTCGAATTGTAGTACACCCCCCTGGAGCGTCTACAATCTAACCTAAAATGATACGTGGGATGAACTGATGGTTTAGTTTTGTTTTTATATTTTTGCATAATGGAACAGTAGTAGCAGTGGAAACGCAGGAAGTGCAGGTAACTGTCACTGGACTTGTTTGATAGTAAAGAAAACACATTTCTGTTCCTCGGGGTTTTGTATTATCTACCCGCACTTCCTTGTTGTTTTTAAGATGCTGTGTTTTTGTTCTTTCTCTCTTTCTCATGTGCCTGATTTTATAACTTTCATAATCATAATATGTACTTTTTCTTTTTTTTTTTTTTGACTGTTTCAGTCGAAAAAGTTCATCTCAATGGAGTTCATGGTTAAATAAAGCTTAAATAAATTCATATATAAAAATCTCTGACTTAGCTGTATTGGAATGTGTTTGAATTAAAGTTGAATTATCTATATACTTAGATGCTGGGTGAACTAACACTTTGAAGCTGAATATTAAAGGAGGTGACACTAAATAATTACCGCTGTTAATAAATTGTAAATTAATAATATGATGGAACTTTTTCCCCTTTTCCTGAGCAGTGTTTTTTTCCTGAGTGCTTATACCAAGAAGGTAGAGAAAATATAGTCTTGATTTGGTGACCAGGACAATATTTGTAACTTTAATTATATATTAGTCTGAAAATATCTATATAAATTATTTTATGTTTAATACATGGTGGTATACATGTATGGTATAGGCACAGGATATCATATGAACAAGGTTTACTTTACCCCAGAAACACACAGTAGCAGGCTTCACTGAAGCATCTCAGAAGTGACTCTCTGTTCCACAATCCTGAAAATGGCTTTTACACAAGTTGCATCAAACCGCACGGAGCAGGTAACGAGGACATAATATCACACACACAGGAATGGTTTGCAGGAATCAAATTTCAATATGACAGACCCATGCAGTCTAAAATGTGCGGCTTCCAAATAGCTCCCAGTGTGATTTTTTTTTATTTTTTATTTATTTTTTTTTTCAGCCGTGCAAACTGCATTTGAGATTCAGCGTCACAGACACACACCTGAGGTTAGGATCACTCCTGTGACGCAGTGAGGCCGGGCTCATTATAGTACATATTTTACAACAATCATCCAGACAGTGTTATTTTTGCAGTAAATAACTATTAAGAAAAGTTTAATGAACTATCACGTTCCCATTTATTAACAGTGGTAATTACAGAGCGTTACCTTAAAAGGTTAATTTAGTTGTGCTACAACACAGAGAGTGACTGCTGTGATTTATTAACCTTTAGCCTCCATCCTGGCTCGGAACGTATCCACACGCTCCTGTCCCCCACGCACCAGCCCCCCCTCGGATCTGGAGGAAGAGGATGAAGGGAGCAGTGACCGTGGGTCAGTAACCCTCTGTTATGTCATGCTAGTGTTGCAACTTTCTCACATGTTGAGCTCTTTTGCTACATGTTAGAGGAGCTGATGTGTGTAACTGTTTTGCAGGGAGCGTAGAACAGTGGGGATTAAACTGGTGAAAAAGAAGCCACGGAGACGACACACTGATGTAAGATATCATGCACCCCACCCCAGCCCAGCCCCCTTTACTCACCCTCTTGTATTTGTTCCTGGAAGGAGTCCAAGAATGTACGATGCAGACAGAGTTGGGGAAATATAGCAGCCACCATTTTTCCCTGAACCAAGATATAGCGTGATAGCACCTTCTAGGCTATTCTTTGTCTGAGCCGGGCAGTGTGGAATGAAGGAGCCCCCCTGTGGATCTACTGAGAGTCTGCACACAGCTGGACAGGCAGCCCCACCTGTGTAAACTTACAGTGCCTCTGTTCTTCCTGCAGGACCCCAGTAAGGAGTGCTTCAGCCTCAAGTTTGATCTCAACGTGGACATAAACACAGAAATTGTACCTGCTATGAAAAAGAAAACGCTGAGGTGAACAGAGAGGAAGAATGAAAACCAGAATTAACAGCTCTGTTTTATATGATATCTACATCATATTTTATGTCTTACCAGAGAGGTTTTAGGTCCTGTGTTTGAGAGGAATGGCATTGAGTTGTCCCGGGTGGACTTGTTCCTGGATCAGTCTAATACGCCGCTGTCTCTCAACTTCGAGGCCTACCGTTTTGGAGGACACTACCTCAAAGTTAAAGGTAAAAACTAAAAACTGTTAACGGACATCAAATTGTGACTGAAGATTTATACAAATGGCTGTTGCGGCTGATTTATCGCTTCTGACTATTGCAGGAGCTGAAACAACTTTTCAGCAATGAAATATCTGAGATGTGCAAGATTAAAATTTATGGCAGTGTTTTATCACAAAGAGGAACTGGCCTGATCCAAACACAGTTTCAGGCATGAGGAACAACAGTGAAGAATATTGTATCAAATTAAAAAACATTGAAGATCCTCGACAAAAACCCTCCATTCAACAGCACAGAATGAATCAAAAGAGCAACAAATATGACTTATTGTTTTTCTTCCACATCGTTACATTTGGGTTACACACTGTGGCCTCCTGCAATAATCCTAAATGTACTTTTCCAGAAAACACTTTCTTTAACATCTCTCTGGTGGTATCAGGTCTTATTAAGTGATGCCTCTTGCAAACCACGTGAGCGGTCCTTCACCTTTAAATGACCTGTTGAGTTTTGTTTCACCCCACAAGTAACAAGGAAAGATCAGGTTCACAGATTGGTCAGTGTAAAGCTAGCTTGTTGTGTACTTTTTGCATTTTTTTGGTCAGTTATTTAGTTTCTGAACCAAAAAAAAAAAACCACACACATACACACTATAAACCTCCTTTAAATACATTTCAATAGCACAATGAAATCACCCACAGGAAAAGTCGAGCTTTTGTTGTTTTTCCTAGAAACGGAGCAGTCTCGTCCTCAGCAGCAATATTTTAGACCTTGCACTGTTCTTACCTCTGTGCCTTTTAACAATGGTTAATCAAGACGCATGAAGTTGGCCAGCTTCCTCTCACACCCGCGTTTCTGACGAGGAGGAAAAGGGAGCGGACTGTGTCTTTGTGATATTCTAGTGATTAAAGCTTCACGTGAAAAATGTGTCACTGATCTGTTCAGTCTTGTTCCAGAGGTGTCATGAAAATTCTCACAAATGTTACTGATGAAACAGTTACAGCACAACGATGTGACTCTGTAGCCTTTCCCTAGTTTTTTCTTTCCTGGGGGTAAACTAGTGAAATGGCCCTTTATCGGCCGTTTCACTTTTCGATGAAAGCCCCATTAGAGCTGGTCATAATGAGATCCAGTACCATGAGTAATTGCTCTTCTTTTGAAATTGCACACACACACACCCCCCGCCCCCTCCATTCTCGCACCTCTTGACCACAGTTTGGAGTTACATACAGTCTTAAAAAATAAACAGAGGTCAGGAGTAAATGGTCCACAGCTGTTTGGTCACATGGAGTCTGAGAATCTATGTTGTCCTGTTCTAGTTTGTTCTGTACCATAAACACTTCACGCTAGCATGAATTAAGCTAGAATCAGTATTTTTAATAAAGTAGCAAGTTATTTCTGGTGACAGTGGTCACGTAAAGAGAGATTTGTTTGTCCTAGTAGTTTCTAAGAGGCTGTTAAATTGGGTGCTGATCTGAGTTTTAAAAAAAAAGCAAACACTCCAAACTCAGAACTAAAGTCAACTTGAAAAGAAGGCTTTTAGGCATTTTTTTTTCTACTCTGAAAATAATGACTCAAGAACTGTAAGTCTGCAGTCTTTCAGTGTTTCTACCAAACAGCTTAACGTTTTTTGGGCTTGTTTTGCTTTTGTAGCTCGGCCAGGTGATGAGCTGAAGGTGGAGCAGGGTGTGAAGGACTTGCGGTCTCTCAGCTTGCCCAACATGAAGCCCTCTGGAGTGCAGAGCCCCTACATCCTCACGCCGGGCAGTGAGAAGGTGGAGCATGGATCTCTGGGACGGCGTGAAAGCATAGATCTGTTGGTGAGTTACATGTGGGACAAACGAGTTAACTGATTCCATATTATGCTGCAGCTTATAATACATGAAACTACCTCTATAGATGACACACTACACATAGACACACTCTAATGCNGCTGTGTTGCTGCAAGTTTTACCACTTTCTATGTCACCTGTTTCTGTTGTCCTGTAATGCCTTGGGCTTGTTTAGTATCTCATCATGATGTCATTGTAACCACATTATCTTCCTTAGCATTAGCAGTACTGCAGAATCTTGGGAGTGTATTTATGCATTTGGCTTTCGTCTTCTGCCAGCTCTTCGTGCATCTGTCGGCACACACTCGTGAATGTGCATGCTTCTCGATGCTGCCGACTGAACCTTTGAATCTCGTATGATGATGAGTCACTCAGGAACTCTCTCTGCTACTTCGGTGCTTCCTGCCAGTTCAGGAAGTGCCTGTTTTGTTCCTGATGAGTGATACTAAAAGGCTGATGGAGGCCTGCAGGATCTTGATCCAAAAATGCAGCTTAGAAATAGTGCAGACGGTCATTGGGTTCAATTTGTGGCAAATAATGAGTCTGAGGCTCTGGAGGCAGAGTTGTAGCTCTTGAACCCATTTTCAGCATGCAAGCTTTGAATTTTTTATTTTTATTTTTATTTTTTTTAGCACCAACAGACATTAGTCAAGCTAATGAATCATCAGTTAATCTGTGGAATGTTTCTGATTATTGTTTGAATCATTGTTTAGTCTATTATAAAATGTCAAAAAATCGTGAAAAATCTTTGTAACAGCTTCCCAGAACTTAATATGATGTAATCAGATAGCTACACTGTTCACTAAACATCCACCCGTGCAATGTTGTGACATGCCTCAAGCTTTCTATGTACTTCACAATTACAGTAGCAGATTTATTTTTCCTTTGAACCTTTTGGAAATTTTGAAACAATGGGCTTTTCTTTTCAGGCTATTATTTCTCATTGACAACCATAGATTTTTGCCAGGTGAAACAACAGCTGTCTCTTGCAAAATAGCTAGCTCCGTGTCTCGGTTGGAAAGGCTGTTTTGTACTGAATTTAGAGCTGACTGATCTCCAATTGAGGATCCTGTTTTTAAAACATGACGCTGACAAGTAGCAACACTTTCTGCCTGGAGCTTCTGCAGGGAAGAGTAAACGTCCCCAAAGCCTATAAAGAATAGGGGAAAACTACTTGTTTTAAACTGTTATAGCATGCAGGACCAGCTTATAAAAAATGTGGAATAGTCATGAATGGACCTTTAAAAAAAAAAGACTTGGGTATTATGCTTACGATGCTTTTCACAGGTCAGTTGCCTATTTTATCTGAGTCTAAAAACTATAATATTACACAGACACATTCACTGGCTACTTTATTAGGTATTCCTAGTAATGGGTTAGATTCCCCTCCTCCGTGAATCGCCACCTTATCGTGGTGGAGGGGTTTGTGTGTCCCAGTGATCCCAGGAGCTATGTTGCCCGGGGGCTTGTCCCCCTGGTAGGGTCCCCCATGGCAAACTGGTCCTGGGTGTGAGGGTCCAGATAAAGAGCGGTTCAGAAGACCCCTATGTTTGTAACAGCAAGGGAACAGTTTACCCTGCCCGGGATAGGCCCCACCATGGAGCCACGCCTGGGGAGGGAGCTCGAGGGAGAGTGTCTGGTGGCCGGGCATTAGCCCGTGGTGCCCGGCCAGGTGCAGCTCGAAGAGGTTACATGGGCCCGCCCTCCTGTAGGCCCACCACCCGCAGGAGGCATCGTAGGGGTCGGGTGCAGTGTGTGTCGGGCGGTGGCCGAGGGCGGA
>JASGAU010405520.1:9196-21415 GCA_030220045.1 Australoheros facetus
GCTATAGCCCCCCCTGGAAAAGTCATAACACCCCCATAGCACCCCCAAGAACATAGCTTGTGCCTCTGTGTGTTGAGAACTGAAAGAACAAATGATCTTTCATAGCCAGTGGCGGTTCCTGATATGGGCGCCTTTGCCAGCCGTCCAGGGCGGCATGAACACAAACACAAAGCACATTTCATTTAGAATTAGTGATGGGAATCGAGAACCGGTTCCCAATAATAGAAGCGTCAAGATAAAAAGCATTACAAAATTATGCTCACAGTTTTTCAACAACAGCAGCAGCTGTTTTTGAAATATCTTGAATTGTAATTACGGATGTGTGACCCTTCAAATGACGAATCTGGTGACGTCATTTGCGATATCTTTTTATTACATTTTGTCAAAATGTAATTGAAGATATCTTGAATTATTATTCTTACTACTAGTCAGAATCTAAATGCAGATATCTTAAAATACCATTCTGGATAGTCAACATGTAGTTTTGTCTAGTCAAAATGCATTTTTAGATATCTAAAATGTAATTACAGATAGTCGGATGAAACGGATTTTATGCTAAAACGGCCTGCTTCTTTATTCTCTTTGTATGCAATAATCCCCGGGGCTGGAGGACACGCCAGTAAGATTGTCTCTTATGTGTTATGGTTCCTTCATTTAGGCCCACATCGTTTGCAGTGACCGGAAATGCAAACTTCTCTTAGTAGTGTTAAACCTAAAGTAACAAACCTGTTTTGAAAAAAAGTAAGAACTAGAAAGTACAGATATTTGTGTAAAAATGTAGGGAGTAAAAGTAAAAAGTAGTCAGAAAAATAAATACACAAGTTAAGTACAGATACCTGAAAAATCTACTTAATTACAGTAACGAAGTATTTATAGGTCATTACTTCCCACCTCTGCAAACAAGACACTCTTCTTGAAGCCTGTGGGGGTGTCAAATAATGACAATAATTACAGAGAAACATAAATAACAAGACATGACCATCTAGTTGTCCCCAGTATCCCATTAAATATTGTTCTGCCTGTAAATATTAAATAAATTGGATCTTTTTTGGAATTGCCTCCAAACTAATGGCAATGACAGTCTGCTTTTTTTCTCCTGATACACTTCTGCAAAAACTCAATTAATTTCTGCTAATACTGACAGTAGCCACCTTATTTCTTGCTCTGCGAGTTGTCAACAGGTGTCTTTACCTTAAAACAGTAAATGTGATTATGAATATAAAAGAGAGAAAAACGCTGCCAAGAGGAGTATCAAGAGGAGCAATGAGCATTGAGTACAAAGAGTACTTCCTGTTCTGGGATACCACTATGAATTTGGTGACTTAAAGCTGCAGTCCAGGAAAAAAACGGGACTTGTAGGTATTTCTTCCACACGAGTACTTAAGAGGCCATGATGCCATGAAAGGATGAAACACAACCAAGAGGGGGAAAAAAACATGTTTAAAAATAAGCACGAGAGCCTGAGCATTAAATCTCTGAGCATTGTACTGTTTGCCCCCCCATGTTGAATTCTGGCATGGTATTGGAGACTGTTAAGCACTTGGAACCTATTGTTTGGTGGCAAGGTGAGATATGTTTTATCCAACAACTTTGCTGCTGGAATTGAAAACCGGCTGGCGAGTAGTGAGCCAAAGAGCAAGTGGGAATATGTCTGCTTGTCACAGGTTAGTAGGAACTTCCATCAGTCACAGCATCCACTCTAGAGTGGCTGTCTTTTTTTTTTCCCCTCTCTGCAAAAGGTGTGATCTTGACTGGCACAAACTCAATATTAAAGGATAAAATAAATAAATAAATAAAAGGAAAAAAAATTAAAAAAGAAAAACATTTTAACAAACATTTCTCTGGATAATGCAACTATAAACAGACTGATTGCACAGATAAATCAGCAACTTTCTAGAATATTTTTAACAAAAGCTGAACATTATAATCTTCAGCATGACAAGATTTACTACCAAACTGTGGGCTGCACATATTTTAGCTGGGTGTACCTAATAACCTTGCAAAAGGGTATATGTTACACTGTTACCATGACCCTGTCTTGATATAATATTTAAATATGGACCTCGGTATCTGTATGCTAATCTTTACACGCTATTAGTAATAGGCAGCAGTCAGCTAGTATGATTCTTCTGCCCTTAATAAAACAGCCCTTTCTGGGGACCTCATTTGTGGATTCGCATTACCTTTAATGCGGTGTTACCCTGCAGGAATGGGGTCTAGCTCATAAAAATCTAAGGTTTACAGGGTGACTCTGAAACTGAACATAACAATGCTCAATGCAGCCATAATGTACCCATCTGCTGAGTCTATATGCGAGCAGAGTGAATAATAGACATTCAGTTAGAATCCCATATTATTATTATTATTATTATTACGGTAAAATGACGGCATACAGGGTTCTTCATTTATAGTTTATTGTGGTTCTGTTGTCCTGGAGATGACAAAGTTTTTTTCTGTGAAAGGGGGGTAATAACATTAGCTGACAGACCCAAAGACTGACTGAACAAAGCAAATAATAAAAACGACAGGAAATCAGTCATGCCATTACCTAATCAGAGTTCTCTTTATCATGCAAAGAAAAAAAAAACTGGGCGGAAATAAAAAATCAACCCTTTTCTGTGCTTACATAAACATAGCCATTATCTGGGTAAATAATTATTCACAGTGTGTGTGAACATTGATTACAGCTTCCCCCTGTTGTGTGTAATGGGAGAGAGACATTCACTCATCAAATATGGATGAAATGGATGTTGATGCTTTCCATCACGGCACTTAATCATGGCCTTCGGTAAACAGCAAGGGCAGGCGGGATGTGATGTGGTGACTGTAACTGCTCGGTTGATATGTGAGCACTCACTGCATTTCTTGCCGGCTATGTGAAGGTGAGAAGTGATGATTATGTTCCAGCTTAGCAACTCTAAGGTAGATGTGGACACCCTGGACTGTAATGCACTGGTCATGAAAGTGTTTGGCGTGTGTAAAGATGGTTCTTGGCGTAATTGGCAAATGCTGAATGTAAAAATAACGAGGGAAGAAAGCAAGTTTTTACACGTGATAATACTGTTACCACGCCAGTTAAATAAGCTGCCCTCACATGACATCTCTCCATGCATTTGTTTGCATACATCACTGTCATCCTGTGTACACAGCGCTGGCTGTAATGACACTCGCGGGTCTACAGTCTCCTTACTTAGCAATCTGTTTATCACCTTGCCATAGATTTCCTCTCAACGTTAAGCTGGAGCTGGCTACAAACAGGCATGCGCCAATTACTTCATAGTTTTAGCATGCAGGCCCCATCAACCCATAGAGCACAGACAAACAAACCACAGACAGGGACACTAAAAAAAAAAAAACCCAAAAACTGGATCACTGGAGCGACTAACCTTGATTTGCACTTGATGTTCGCTTGTCTTCAAAAGGCGGGATCAGTGTCAGGCTAAGGTCAGAAAGTAAAGGCAAGGGGCCTACTGGGAAAGAGGATCAGTTTTAGCACTAAACCACAAGATAAGATCAAGTTCAGCCAGAGGGCAAATTGGCAAGAAAAAGTGAACACAGGAAATGAGGAGTACTTTTGATCAAGGCTGATCATGAAAGGAAAACTCCCCTGCATCTAGGCTCCTGCCACATTACTAACGTCTATGATAGTGTTATCAAGGAAATTATATCCAGAAGTATAAAAAGATAAAACAGTATGATACTGTACAAATTTTTACATATAAATGCACTTGTTGGTGAGTAAAACACGCTGCACTCACGTTTACTGTTGTGAAAAAGTGTAGTAGCGGTAAGATGCTAAAACCCATCTTGGATAGCTAATTAGTATGCAGAAATAACTAATGCTTGTTGAATGCAGTGTTGTTTATTTTAAAAAGCCATTACGTAAGGTAATGAATATGCGTAGACTCAGGGGCCAGGGGCTCAGCAAGCTTGGTGTTTACTTTAAAAGGGTGCTGCTTGCATTTTGGGCTCATTATAAGGTGATCTATATTCGGGGGGGTTATAATAATTCAAGGATTTGTGATGTATAGACTGAATTAGAGCAGTGATTTACAAAAGGCTACGCTGTGGAGTCCTGCAGAGAATTTTTTTAAATTCAGTTTTGATTGAAAGGACTGACCTGGAGTTTACCTGGGAGGACGCTTTCAGCAGAAGTGGACCATTTAGCTGCATGTTTTGGATTGCATTTGATAAGCTTTTGAAGGACATTTCTGTCAGAGTGGGGGGAAATGCAAGTGTGTGTATCACTTATATTTGCCTGAAACATGCACTGCTTCTATTTTGGTCCTGAACTGTTAGCATAATGTTATTCTGCAATCAGAAACCCGGTAAGAGAAACAAAACCTTTTCCATGATGACACCAGTGGTGGAGTACAAAGTATCCTGTGAAAAGGCAGAAAAGGTGGAGATGCATGGGACTAGAGCTGGGGCTTAGCATGGCCGCCACGTCCATTGGTCTGACAACTAATTTGCCCTAACATTTCAGCAAAAAGGTCAGACAACCCTCTGCCCAAGTTTATGAATAGTGTATAGGGGGCTCTGGCTGACGGAAAGGAGAAACAGTGAACAAGACAGGTAGAAGGTCTCTTCATTGACTTGGCTTAGAAAGAAGAGGGAGGCTACTGTTGTCAGTGTCCAAATGGGAACTGCTCTGTATCCGCTAGATCAGGAGTGGAGTTCTGACCTTATCTTATTCAACTAGGCCACTCGCTCAAGGCACTGAATTTTCAGCTTGCATCCTCCAGTGCCTCCAAATTGTAGTCCAGGACCTTTGACAGAGGTAAAGAATTAAATGGTAAAACACACAAACACACACACGCACAAACACACATTAATTTCATGATTGTAGTGTAATCTCCCTGCATGCAGAAGCAACACCCTTGGGAGGTTTATGCCTTTGGTCCTCCAGGATGGAAATAAATGTTCTTTTACACATTTTCTCTAGTGCTCTATTTTTATATCTTAAGGAACTAAGGCCACAGCACATTTAGAGACTTCCTTACACTCAAAGTTGAGTCTCTTACAGAAGAGCACTTCCAATTGAAGAGGCGGCAGCTGGACTCAATTTAAACAGCCAGCAGTACAATCCACCTACACTGGTCCTGAGAGTCAGAGATATGGCATGGACATAAACACACACACACACCATCAGAGGCTAACACTGGATAAAACTTAGGTGAAAAAACATAAAATGAGACTCCCTCTCTATGCCTAAGTGAGATTACTAAGCACAGAATGAAGTGGTGAAATGAAGCCTCCCTGATTAATTAAGCAAAATTTAACATAACATTTAGTACATTTAATAGTTATGTTAAGAAGGAGCGCACAAGATGTTAAAAGATTAATGCTGGCCAAATATATGCTACAACTTTACTGCCTCCTGAGTTACTCACAAGATCGCACAGCTCCAAAGTTACTTTTCTTTACCAGCCATTCAAAGCACAGCGCACACAAAAACACACCCAATTCCCAGGATGCTTTCTGTCCAGATGGGCCAGGCCAGCGACACTTGTTCAATTAAAGGCATCAGGGGAGACCTAACCACTTTATTATCTGCAAGCTGGCCTCACATTGATCAGCCTGTCTGGGACCACTCGCAGCCTGTGTGACAGCTTAATCTGGGGGCCTGTACTTCCACAAACACTGTCTTTCACTCACTGACACACACACAAACACAAACTAACAATCTATTACACAGTAATGTGGCTATAGTTCTCATTCTGTACAGGTTTAAGCAATGTGTGTGTGTCTGTTTCAAGTCACCAAAAGGAAGAGGTTCTGGGGACCGGACTGGATCCACTTAGATGCAACTGTCAAGCCATGAAAACAAACACTTGTTTGTCTTTCGGTTTCCTGCTAAAACTTTCCTGCAGCAATCAAACTGCCGAAGGCCCAATCTGGAGCCCGAGTTTATTGACCATCTGTGATAACAGGATTGGCATAACTTGTTTTCTACTTTTCATTTTGCAGGACTGATGACTCAAACAATCCTGAAAATAAAACTGCTGGACTTGTTGGCACAGGGAAGCACGGTCGGAATTTAAAGAGAAAAAAATATACAGATTAACAGTTGTAGATATTTGGTAAGTAACCCTTTAATGCCAAGTTTATCATATTTGATGCATGAGTTTTGTGAGCTTTTGAGACTTCTACATCATCATTTTAGTATGATCGTCACACTAAGGTTATTATGCCAGGATGATGGCCTTGTGGTACAATTTATTTATTTAATTCAGAATATTGACAGGAAATGCCATATATGGGCTGCCAAAAAACTATACATGAGTTATTCCCTTCCAGCTGTCAATATCATTGTATGGTCACTACCAGTTCCCCCCACAACAACAGAGCAGCATGGACTAAACCTGCTCCCAAGTTTGTTTGACCCTATTTTGCTGTGACAACCAATTCCACAACTGTTTAAACTAATCAGGGAATTCAGGACAACATCAAATCCTTAACAATTTGATCTGACTAAAACAGGAAAAGAAATATCCATAGGACCTCCCCTCCTTGAGGCCAATTGTGCAAACACCGAGCTAACACGGCCACATAATATATTAAAACATTTTGTGTATGACAGTGTCTAAGTAGACAAATTGAAACCATGGCCTCAGTGAACAGTCATTAACAGTAAGTCCTAGTGAAGTATCTAGGCCATGTCTCTTTCCACTAAAACAGCCTGCTGCTTTGACACCTCCGCTCTTCCCCTTCAACCCTTCTTCTTCCTCAGTCATGTCCATTTTTTCTCATCCCACTCTCTATGTTTCTTTCTCTTTGCTCCTTGCCCCTCACCCTCTATAACCCCTGTCCTCCCTTTACACCCTTCATTTCTACTTCCCTTCCTCCAAGTGATCACATGAGAGATCAAGCAGACCAAGCCTTAGCACTGATGGTCTGTGGCATTAAAATTCCTCCTCTATGGCCCTCAGAGAACTGGAGAGGCGACAGATAAATAAATAAGAGCTGTAGGGAGTGAGGCTTTGTGGCAGCTGCTGAGCAAATTTATGGCGTTTCTGATAACAACTCATCATACTGGTTAGGCCACACTGACAGTTGAGAGGAAAAAAGGGAGTCCTGTCTGCAGGGATATTATAAAAGGGACAGTCCAACAATTTATTTATCTCTGAGATGTCCGTTTAGTTTATCATAAATTAGTCTGTGCAAAGGAGGCCACAAGAAGCAGGATTTTATATAAGATTTTATATAAGAAGTCTGAATTGAGCTAACCCAATACAGTGAAAGGTTACAGATGTTTTATTTTATTATGTTCTGTACTTTTAAAACACATACTTGACGTCTTTCTGGCTTACGGTGCCAGAAAAAAAAAGTCAGTTTTGATGTTTGATGCAAATGTCACAATGAGCATATTTTTGAAAATGTCAAAGACATTTCCCCCAAAATAAACTTAAAAACGACTGAATTCAGGAAGTAGCATGCTGAACATGGCACGAGCCAGAATGTGATGAATAAAAATAAATAAATTGTGTTTAGTTAAATAAAGTGCTAACTTTATTTTGTCATCTCGGCTTTTAATCCAGGATGGCCACTTTTTTTTCAGATGTAGTTTTCCACCAGGAATGTCCTATAATTCAGCTTCCTCAACTCTTTCCTATTCACAACGGGTCACCCACATGTTTGATTTGGCAGTCTTTCTTTCTTTCTTTCTTTCTTTCTTTCTTTCTTTCTTTCTTTCTTTCTTTCTTTCTTTCTTTCTTTCTTTCTTTCTTTCTTTCTTTCTTTTTGATGCATGAATTTGTGTCTCCTCCTGGGATTGGACCAGGTTTTTTTGCTGGTTAGGTGACCTCTACACTATGTCATGGTCCTGGGCCGTATACCCACTGTTTTCTGTTTAGGTTTTGTTTTCACTGAGTCATGTTCCTAGTTTGTTTTCATCTCCATTCCTGACTTGTTATTCATTAGTGTTACATTTTGATTTCCTAGTTCCCTTGGTCCCTATCTCCCCTGCGTCTCTGTTCTTGTGTCTGTTTTGTCCTTTTGTCATGTCCTTGGCCTCCTGTGTTTTTGTATTGAGTTTTATTCCCAATGTTGTGACTAATCTGCGTCTCTGTCCCATGTTTGTGTTTCTCTTTGTCTGTTTCCCCGTGTCTTGGTCCCTGTTTTGTTCCCTCTGTGATCAATCTCCTTTGACCAGTCTTCTCTGTTGTCTTGCTTTCCTGTTTGGTTACTTCCTGTTTTAGTTTGACAGTCCGGTATTCCCTATGTGTCATGTTTAATTTTGCTTCCCTAGTTTAATTAGTTAGATTCTGTTCACCTGTGGCCTGTGTTCCCGAGCTGTTTCCTTTCTCCCATTATTACTTCCTGTGTGTATTTAAGCCCCTGTGTTTGTTCTGTTCTGTGTTGCGTCCTCCCTCATGGAGGTGTGGGTCTGTTCCTGGTTCCCTGTCAGTTTTAGTTGTGTTACAGTGCTGTTCCTCTGTGTTTCAAGTTTTCAATAATAAAGCCATCTTTAAGTTCAGTCTGCATTTGGGTTTAGTGCGATGTGTAGCAGACTTAATAAACCAGGTTTTCTCCACTGTGAAGACGAGGAACTGCAATGGGCAAAAAAATAAGAGGGGTTTTTGAAGGTTTGACAGTTATACACTCATTCTGTTGAAAAATTTTCCCCGACATACTACTGAAGCAGTGAACCCTTTTCCTTCAATAAGTGAAACATAAAATACAGCAATATAGAAAAAAGCCCACGCATGTTTGTGTCTTGTCAGTCAAATGCTGACATGCACTCTCCAGTCAGGCTTTTAAAGCAGTCAATATCTAATCTGACACTGTTTTCCAGCCTGTCTTACTTAACTCATCATGATGGTCTTAATTCTTTGCTGCTTGGCACAATAACATCTTGCACAGTCCTTCCAAAGCTCCTGGAGTTTAAACTGAGCTGTTAGACATTTTTGTTTTTTGGATTGACAGGCTAGCAAATGATCTTTAGAAACAAGACACATGTTTACAGCTATGGGTGGTCCTGTACTACTAGTGGTTGTTTGCTTGTTTGCATGAGTAACAACTACCATTCTGCAATAAAAGAACCTTGCTAGAATATTCTGTTAGTGTTATAACGCAATACCATGATGATGTCCAAGCCCTGGCTGAGCTAAAACATCAAAACCAAGAGTCAAGGGGAAAAAGTAAAATACAGCAATGTGCAAAAGTCTTGAGCCACCCCTCATTTCTTAATATTTTGCTAGGAAAATTAGAAACAGGTGCAACAGTTTACTGAAATGTGTGCAAGCATTATGCTATATTAGACAAAAACAGAGTTTGCACAACTCTAATAAACTTGAAAGTCAATATTTCATATAATCACTTTTATTCTTCAACATAGCCTGAACTTTCGGCAAGCTTTCTTTAATTTTATTTTATTTAAGTAGCCTTCAGGAATAGGTCTCCAGGCTCCTCGAAGGACATTCCAAGGCTCTTCTTTGGATGTCGGTTGCCTTTTGTTCCATTCTCTGTCAAGAGGATCCCACACTTCTTCAATAATACTGAAGAAAATTTGGATTCATCACTTCGTAGGACTTGCGACTTGATTTTCAGTCCACTTCTAGTGTAACTGACCTTCCACTGAGACCAATTTATGATGAAGGTTCAGTAAAAAGTAGATGGATCGACTGAAGTGCCAGATGCATCTCTCAGGTCCCGTGTCAGGTCTTTGTTGGACTTTTTCCTTTTTCTTAAGGACTGGACTCTCAGATACTATTCAGATACTTCATCTTTCATCCTCCACTTTCCAGTTTTCTCAAATTCTTTAAGGACACACCACACACTATGCTGAAATATGCCAAGATTTCAGATAATAGCTCTTTGGGAATCACTTTGTTGGTGCAAAGGTCTTTGGTATCTTTTCTAGATTAAACTAAAGAAATAGGACAAAAATATGTCTTTTTGCA
This sequence comes from Australoheros facetus, assembly GCA_030220045.1. Taxonomy (NCBI): domain Eukaryota; kingdom Metazoa; phylum Chordata; class Actinopteri; order Cichliformes; family Cichlidae; genus Australoheros; species Australoheros facetus. The sequence continues at coordinate 19,102 of JASGAU010405520.1, forward strand.
GTGGACTTCTAGTAACAAATTTCCTAAAGATACAATTTAAAATGCTTCTTTGCTGAGTTGTCTGTTAAACACAACACTGGGTCACTCTTTGAGTTAGGTGCCTTTTCTTTTTATACTTGAGTGTTAAGTGGCTTAACAAACAAACGGCAAAATATAAAGAAGCGAAGGGTGGCTCAAGACTTTTGCACAGTACTGTAGCACCTACAAAGGGAGGCCGTAAGAAAAGACAATCAAAAGATGATAAAGGGATAAACACAACAGAAGATAAGGCAAGCAAAAAAAAAAACAAAAAAAAAAAACACCCGAATCCCAAAGGAAAATTACTTCATATTTAAGTAGAAGAAGGTTTTCAGGAGCAAAGCCCACTCAAGCATTACAATTTTCCCATTATAAAAGTGAGAGTGAGACAAGGAGAAAATGTCTCTATTCGGCATTTCCCTTCATTTATTGGTCACTCTCATTCATTTCACCAGCCTATTGATCTCAAATTCACAAGACATTTTTCCTCTGCTGTGCCCCCATTTATTGTAGGACCCATTAGATTAATGTTAAACAACAAATAAAAAGTGGATCCCCCAAACAATACATCTGAACTGCATTAGTGTTAAGAACCTGCTTGCTTTGTTTCTTGCAATAGGCTGGGACACAAGCTTGTCCAAGGCCCTAAGACATGTCCTGGTGTTGGAAAATANATGGGTATTTTCCAACACCAGGACATGTCTTAGTATATCATCTCACACACACGCAAAAGTACTGCTGAGTCTGTGCTGGAGAAAATACATTTTCACATAAAGGAAAAAAAAGGGCTCGCATGCCCCTGTGAGAAAGGAGAAAAAAAAAGTTGCAGTTTTCTCAACATTTCGGTTTAGTAGACAGATGGAAGTTAAAGTGCTTTTATTTTCATAGAGCTCTCTGTCAGCTGGGGGATGGGTGGGAGATGGACTTTTCACCGGGCTCTGCTAAAATGCAATCTCTCACTGTGTCACCTGCTCAGCACGGACTCATAGCCTTGCAGTCTGTGGCATTTCATGGCCTAATTGAATTCAGAAAAGGATACAGGTACAACAGGAATGTTCTAACACCCTGAAAATAATAAGTTTTGTGTAAATAGAATTTAAAAAAAAAAATATATATATATATATATATATATAATATATGAGGTGGTGACTTTTGACTTTAGCTGTGGAACAATCTGGTTATGAAATTCAAACAGTGTCAGGTGGAAAATAAGAATGTGTCAGCTTCTGCATATAGTCCAGTATGCCAGTCTACATACAAAAACACACACACAGTGTAAATGCATGCTTTGAAGTCTACATACAGAAATGACTAGGACGCTAATGTTTAATTATATTACCCACCTTCATCTGTTAATAGCTTCCCCAGAGTGCTTAATCTGCACATTCCAAGCACTGTAGTTCTGGTTAATTATTTGACTTAACTTTTAATTTCTATAATCTATTATGATGATTACAATCATTAAGAGCTTTGAAAAGAACATAGATGCTATGTGATGCTATCACATTTGGGGCATTGGCTTGAAATAAGCCTGAGTGCACCTGTTTAAGTTCTCCTCTTTAGTCCACTTTTTACTGGGTTATTTAGTCAATAACCCAGTAAATTCACCCTAATCCTAACCCAATAAATATAAAGAGGTGCAAAACAACTTTTTATTTTAGCACACAAAAGAAGGAAATTCTTACAAGTCAGTGCTAGTGTGTCACTTTAACAAAGTAGAAGTGCTGCAGTAATGCTATCCGGGATAACTACAAAAACAACTATCCAACTTTCTTCTGGTCCTAATACAGATATAGATGCCTTGGCTTTTGGATATCAAGTGGTGATCTGACACCAGTGTTAAATTATTGAGCTGCATTTCCCATTGTGAGAAAACAGCTGGTTCAAAAGAAGTTAACATTGAAAAAGCTTCATAATTAGAGTATATAAAGTTGTGTAATGGATCACATTAATGTTGTATGCCTCTATCAGCCAGCCAATCACGTTAATTTTCTACCCACAGATGTAGGAAAGACTTCAGTAGCTAGCAAACATAGATTACCATCACTAATTCAGTACCTGACCAAATATGAAATATGGTCACAAACTCCCCTTCTGTTCCCAAGTTTTGAGTTACAGAACATCATGATGTCACAACCAAATTGTCCATTAACCGTTTGCATAAATGTTTCACATTTCTATACTAATCTGGAAAACAAAATAACCTCAAGCAGGGGAGAAAAATCTGGAACTTGTAAAATTATTTTCCTCACTAACACACACACACACACACACACACACACACACACACACACAC
>JASGAU010405521.1:0-10405 GCA_030220045.1 Australoheros facetus
CCCTACCAGGGGGACAAGCCCCCGGGCAACATAGCTCCTGGGATCACTGGGACACACAAACCCCTCCACCACGATAAGGTGGCGATTCACGGAGGAGAAGCATGTTTGTTTTCCATTTATTTATTGGCATTGGCGTAGTCCCTATCACTGCACTCGGCAATCACGTGAGAAACATTCCCAGTGAGGTTATGAGTGTGTACCATCACGTAAGTTAAGCAGAGGTTTGTTTATAGAATTTGGACCTTTTGGAGTGTGCGTAGCTGACGGAGACCTGTCTGACCTTTGATTTCAGGTACCCAGACTCATGGTATCAAGACATCACCTCCAACAAGAAGTTCTTCTCCCTCGCTGCCACCTACAGAGGAGGTATCGTGGGAATGATTGTGGCCGAGATCAAAGGTCGGACCAAAGTACACAAAGAGGTATGAGGTCTACTTTTGTTATGTGGTCTCTCAGTCAAAACACAAGGCTGATACGGCTGGAAAAAAGGGCTAACAGGGTGATGAGGAAGAAACAAATGAAAGAAGGGCTGTAGCATGTAATCTTTTCTGAACTTTCGATAAACAATGCAGAATGAATTAGATTTTTTTTCCATTAATGTTGTCGTGTTTTGTTGTAGTCCAAATTTGAATGTGTATGCAAATTTCTGGCATGAATTAAAATGTGCGAGACTTAATGCAAGATGGGACTTGTGAGAAAACGGTACAAAAACTGGCAATGTACATTTACTAAAGACTGGAATTCAACTTATTCCACTTGACAAATGTCAGAAATTTGCTTCTCTCACTTTAGAGGGTAGTGTTAATAATCTGCCATTGTAGATAATGGGCAGGGAGAAAAGTTAGAGCATGGATGATTAACTTGAGATAACAAAGCTATACAATTATTTGAATAGAGATTAGTACTGAATTGAGTGTAGTTTTTATTTCATCACCCACTGTGGATGGTGAAATAATCAACTTGTGTATTTGTCTGTTTGCTTCTATGCATGTGTGTTAGGATGGAGACATCCTGGCCTCCAGTTTCCCCGTGGACACACAGGTAGCCTACATCCTCAGCCTGGGAGTGGTCAAAGAGTTCAGGAAACATGGCATAGGTAAGCAGACACACAGTCAGCAGCTGTGGCTAAAACCACAGGTTTTATATGCAAGATGAACACACCCTCTAGATCTGGAAAGTGAAGCCAGAGCGTAAGTGGCTTAAACCTGCAGTCTCTCTGATGGACAGCAGGTGGATTGTAAAAATCAGAAAATCTCTCTGACTGCCTCATTTATGACCTTAGTAAACACTATCTAATGTAGAGGCAGTATTTAATTGATTGCTAGTTTTGAGTTTTATTTAACACAACATGATTGTTGATTGAAGTTACTTTGTCAGTCGCTACGAGAGTTTTTCAAGAAGATTTCTTATAAAACAGTTATCGGGACTCCCCTGAGGGTAAGCACTTACTGAGGTGCTCCCCTCAAAACTACATACCTTCAGAGACTTCTTTCTTAACATATTCATACATTAGTCAAACCAAACTGGCCCAACATAGGAAGGTGGTAGGGATGTGCAATGAAAAGTTTCCCTTTACATTAAACTTGCATTCCCTGCTATTTCCTCCATCCATCCATTCTCTTCCGCTTATCCTGTTCAGGGTCACGGGGGAGCTGGAGCTGGAGCCTATCCCAGCTGTCAGGGCGAGAGGCAGGGTACACCCTGTACAGGTCACCAGCCTGTTGCAGGGCCAACACAGAGAGACAGACGACCATTCAGACTCACACAATTTAGAATCAACAATTAACAACAATTAACCTAGCCCCAGTAACTGCATGACTGAGGGAGGAAAACCACGCAGACACAGAGAACATGCAAACTCCACATGGTCAAAACAACAAGATGGCAACAGCCAAAATGCTTCCACACAGGGGTCCACAAACCAATAAGTAATGTACATCTTTTATATACAGGCTGCAGCTGAGGCTGGGAGGTGCTGCTGATGTGCTGGACAGATCGCTCCGAGTGCAAAGCCGCAGTTAAATATCCAAGAGTGCACCTTTGACATTGTTGGATATTTTATTATTCTGCAGAACTTCCCTGAGAATTTTCATGTTTGTAAAATTTCTTTAGTATTAACTGTTAGTTGCTAATTTAACACATGCAGTTAGCAAGAATGTAACAAATATAGGATAAAAAGAACAAGGTATAGACAAATGTCTCAACAGAGAAATTAATTGATGATTTGACCGAGGACATTCAGATGAATTGATCTCCCAGCTAATATTTTCAGGTTCATCCACTCTGTGTGCGTTTGGGTGCAGGAGTGTAGACATCACACTTGGGGATTAGACTTAAAACTCACCAGCCGTGACACTTGAGTTCATTTTGGTGTTGTTGTACATTAATGCTGGGGAAAAAAGGAAAAGTCTACACTGTCACGAATCCTGGATCTCAGTGAATCTCTGACTCCTTCAAACGTTTCAGGCTCCTTGCTGCTGGACAGTTTGAAGGAGCACATATCAACGACAGCCCAGGACCACTGTAAGGCAATCTACCTACACGTCCTCACTACTAACAACACTGCCATCAACTTCTATGAGAACAGGGACTTCAGGCAGCACCACTACCTACCCTACTACTACTCCATACGAGGCGTCCTCAAAGACGGATTCACATATGTGCTCTACATCAATGGGGGTCATCCACCCTGGACGATATTATATCCTTTTGTGGAAGCAGGAAAAGACTTCACTTATTCATTGTTATTTCATTTCCAGTGAACCCTGCTATTTCCAGACAGTCTTTGTTCTTTCAGACACTCAGGAGGGGGGATAGTAAATGTGGTATTGTTTTGGATTTTTCCTTGACTTCCTGTCCCACTGATTATATCCAGCACATTGGTTCAGCCTTGGCCAGCTTGAGCCCCTGCTCCATCCCTCAGAGGCTTTACCGACAGGCCCAGTCCCTGCTGCGCTCTCTGCTCCCCTGGTCCAACATCGCCTCCAAGACCGGCATACAGTACAGCAGAACAATGTGACCCAGCATGGTGGGTGGGACTTGTGACATGAGCTATACCTTTTTCTGTCTAGTCCCATTATAAAAGTCTGAATGTTTCTCTTGTTTTTTTTTTTTTGCCTTTTATTTTTCAGGAGCACAAATGTTCCCGTCAGTCTTCCCCTGTACACAGCGAGATGTACACGCACACTCACATTCTCAGTCTTGTACGGCTTTCCACACCCTGTATAATACACAGGACCTCAGGTTCAACCTGCATTTGACCGTTCACATGCCAGAGCATTAGTGTCAATTAAATCCACATTTGGCACTGTTCACATAAGATTCGGGTTTGCAGCTATATTTCAGTATACGTACACTGATTTACAGGGTTTGTTTCACTGCAGGTTCATCAAAAGTGCAGTGTTGTTTTTACACTGACAGACAGTGGGCTATGGTAAAACCACTGTTTCCTTAAGTTAATCAGTTCCTATACTAACCCATATATATATATATATATATATCACACTATCCCATTAATACTCCAGCTGTAATCCGTGTTTAGCCAGTCATTCCAGGCAGCAGAGCAGATCGGAAGACCTGCTTCAGATATGTCGACCCAGATGCACAAAAGGCAAACACACAGGTTGTAGTTTTGATGTGGAAAGGGTGTAACGCACACACTGGGAACCAAACAGACTACAGGCTCAGCCCTGCCTATCATTCTGTCCCCCTTCATCCTGTCCACCGCTGTCAGAGACTGTGTACACTGTTTGTATATTATATATACTCGGATAATATGTACATCTATTCTGTGCTGTCAGTAGGAGTAGCTGGAAGATAACCCATCCCTGTCTCTTAAGAGTATACACTGAGTCGGGAAGTCAGTTGCAGTTTGTATAATAGACACTCAATAATAATTTCAAGTAGATAAGAATAAAGGTCGTTCTTATACACAGGAAACTTTGAGGCACAGTGCAGTCAGGTGACTTTATTCAAGTGCAACTGGAATTTGTCTTCAGCACATGAAATTGGCACTTTTTTGTGTGCAGTAGTTGTACTTGTAACTGTACTAGTTGAGTGAGTATAAAAACTTTGGATCTGTTTGGAAGTCAGAAATCCTGTGGTCATATTTCTAAGTTTTAAAAAAAGCCTCTGCATTGTTTCCAAATGCCGCCCGTGTATAAGCCAGACAAGAATAAGGGAGAGTTGCTTGGGTCCGTGTTTTAGGGGTCTTTAATGTAGCTGGCTGCAGCGCTCTTTGTCTGCTCTATGGCTGTAATATTGCTGCTAATGTAGATAAATGTCCATTTGTCTGTCCAGATCTTTAAACCTTGTCCCACATTAAAGATTTATGTCGGCCTGTAGAAGAGATAAGGAGGGAGTAATCATCCGAGTTCAAACATCATCCACCTCATGTGCCTGCACCACGTGCAGGTGTGTGTGTCTGCGTGGGTGTCCGTGTAAGCACACAGGGTCCCAAGTTAGCACCAAGTTAAACCTGTCAGTGAAAGACAAATATTGATTGTTGTCATAAAGCAACATTGAAGTTTCTTAATTTTAGGGCAGTTTTGTTACACTGAATCAGGTTTGTATGAAGTGCATCAGTCAATGAGCAACTCTTTGATTTTGTACATGGCACAGCACTGAATGAGGTCAGGGTGACTGAAAGAAAAATGTGTATTCATAGTTAAAAACACTTCTCACTTTACCGGCCCGAGAAGGTGACTCAAAAGAAAAGTTCGAACATTTGTATATGCAATAAATTTGTTTCATTTGAGTGATTGTAAAGGCTGAGTCAGTCTGACTGCCCCCTGCTGTAGGAATACTTGGCATTGTTCTAACATTTTCATTGTGATTGTCTTATTATTATTATCATAAACTTGAGCCCTGTTTTCATTCCAAACATGCCCTGGTTTCACTAGTTTGTGTGTCAGTGTTCCACTTCATCACCACCAAAGGCATGTGAATGAGTCGAGCGAAAACAAACACAGGATCCGACACTTCCAACAGAGCAGCTTGAGGTCAACTTTTGACATTTCACGTTCCCAGACTCGGGGCTTTCTGGGGAAAAAACTTCACAAAGATATAACCCTGACAGAATCACTGGGATAACCTTCCCATTAGATTCTCCAAAGTTGGAAAAGACACTATAAATATTTTCACATGCTAAATAGTACTCCTCATGATGAGTCTACTCACCATCTACACAAACACATTTTCAAATGCTTATATTGGCTCCTTATGACCTGCTGGGTTCAGCAACGTTTGTTTCCAGAGGCCCAAACTGGCTCGCTACACACTGAACAACTGAACTGAAACATGACGCGCACAGTGCTGAATGATTTGAATTTAGCAGATTATTTTACAAAAGTCTGTTTGAAAGCCCAGAAGACCTGAGTCCTTGTTTCAGAAAGCAAGAAGCTTCTGTTAGAAAATGTTGAGGTGGTATTTTTTACAAGCACGTGTATCCACTTGGTGTACTCTGAGCTTACAGTGAAATTTTTACTTGCATAAAAAAGTCCACTTGAATGCTGTGTCAGCTTTTTGAATAAGCCTACATCTTCCTAATTATCTGATATGCACCCCTGCGCAGCTCACTCAAGCACATTGTGTTATAGTAGAAATATATGAGATGCTACCCTGGGCTCTGTTTTGCTAATGTGTGACCTGAAGCCTGGTGCCATTAACATCCACCACAGCATTGCTGCTCAGGACCCGAAGCACTTGTAGGAGATACGAGAAAATGGGCTGATTTTCTCATTAAGCTTCATTCATTTTTAATATAAAGTGCATATAAAATGGCTTTGCTTGGTCACAGCACTATTAAGAGGTTTCTGCAGATGGTTTAATAATGGGTTATTAAAAAGGTTTTGAGCTATAATACATGGGTGAGATCATCCTCCTGTGCACTCCTGGGGCAAGAGGAGGAATCTTCTCCAGGCTGATGTTTCTCCTCAAGCCTTTCAAACAGCTGTAATAGCAATAAAACTCAAAGTGTGCAGCAGTAGTCGACCAATATTGGCCTTTCCTGAGAGAGGAAAAAACACAAACACATGCTAGAAGTGGTTTTAAATATTATAGATTTGAAAAAAAAACTTTAAAAATTAAATTATAACAAAAAAAAATAATAGTGTCGCAGATATATGAGCATCAAAGGAAGACTTGCATTCAGTTAAACATGTACACTAGGGCGCTGCTTGTTTTCAGAAAGGGTTAGCTCTTTAAGATTTTGTATGGACTTGAGTCAGTTTGCGATGAGGATTTGAGTAATAAACAGCATTCAGCTGCTCATTCTTGGTGTGTTGACCTAAATGTAGGTGAGATGCAGAAGTGGTTCGACTCATTCCCACATATTTTAATACATTTTTGACAAGATTAATGAGAGTATAAATCATTTTTGTACTACGCGTTTCACGATCAGATACGTCAAGTTCTGCACTGCTGCATTTCTGGAGCAATTTTATAAATTAAAAAAAAATTAAAATCATGACCACATACCGTAATGTGCAAAAGTCCTGAGTCACCCCTAATTATTTTAATTTTTTGCTTCATAGCAGCCAGATTTTCTTTAAGTGAGAAGTAGCTCTCCAGCTTTCTGAAGGTCTGTCAAAGGTTTTCTTTGGACGTTGGCTGCTTTTTCACTCATTTTAAGTCCAGTCCTTGTACCTGACCATTTTCACAGAAAGGGGGTTTTGGTTGTTGAACTACTTAACACTGACTTATGACTCATTCAAGCATAAAAAAAGCACCTAACTCAAGGGATGAACCAGTGTAGTGTCTACACATCACAGACACATTAGCTGAGTCAATTTTAAATTGTATCTTTAGGAACTCACAAAAACAGTTTGTTCCCAATTCTTTAGTTGAGTCTACAAAACATGTCAAAGGGGACACAGTTTGGGCTCCGGGGGGGTCAGTGGGTGAACAGGCAACCATGTACGGCGCATAGCTGTGGTGCAGGCAGCCCAGGTTTACGTCCAACCCGTGACCCTTTGCTGCGAGTCTTTCTCACTCTCGCTTCTCACTTTCCTGTCTCCCTGCACTATCTAACAAAGGCCAAAAAAAAAAAAAGATAACGCAATGTGACAGGCATAAAGTAGTGATTCCCAAAGAACTATTATGTCCTTAAGAACCAGGGACATCTCCAGGAAAGACCTGACACAGGACCTGAGAGATGCATCTGGACCTTCAGCTGATCCATCTATTGTTCACTGAAGCCTCATCAGAAATGGCCTCAGTGAGAGGGCGGCTGTCAAGAAAGCCATTCTTAAGAAAGGGGCTGCATTTCAGCCAGTGGTGTTGGAGATCTTCTTAAAATGGGTGCAGAAACGTACCATCAGATTTTGATCCACCATGCAATACCATCTGGAAAGCTTCTGATTGGTAACAGCTTAATTATTCAACATGACAATGATCCCAAACACACTGACAGTGTAGTAAAAGCATATCTGGATAGAAAAACACGCAATGGAACACTATTAGTCATAGATTGGCCTCCCCAGAGCCCAGACCTTAACATTATTGAAGCAGTGTGGGATCATCTTTGACAGAGAACAGGACAAAAGGCAGAAACATCCAAAGAAGAGCTTTGAATGTCCTTCAAGAAGCCTGGAGAACTATTCCTGAAGACTGCTTAAAGAAATGAGAAGAAAGCTGCCTTTTTTCTTTTCTTTTTTTTTACCTGATATGCAAATCATCGCACTCTCTTATTTACATTTCAAACAGCCTCCCCAGCAGTTGGAAATGGTGTTGTAGTTTAAACCCTTCAGCTGAGGACACATATTACAGCCAGATAAGCTTTCAAAGCACCTTTATAACTGCTGGGGAGGTTCTATAATCCTTGACAACAACACATAAATTAAACTTAAATCTTCCCCATTCTGATGCTCGGTTTGACTTTCAGCAGGTCTTCTTAATCGTGTCTGCATGCCTAAATGCATTGAGTTGCTGCCATGTGATTGGCCGACTGGATAATTGCTTTAATGAACAGTTAACACCTGGTAAAGAAGCAGGTCCAGCTTTCTGTGTGTGGGGCCCAAGTCACTGAGCAGACCACTGCTACAACTGGGAGGGCAAACCTGAGTAACCAGTGCCATCAAGGCAGCCCCCACATTGTTTTGTGTGTGTGTGTGCTGAGTATTACAGTAAGAGAACTGATTTCAAAGTAAAACCACTCTTCAAGTGAATGTGATTTCAACAGGAACCAGCACATTCAGTCATCATTAATGATCCATCCATCCTCTTATCCTGTTCAGGTTCACGGNGTCATAGGGCGAGAGGCAGGGTACATCCTGTATGGGTCACCAGCCTTTTACAGGGCCAACACAGAGACAGACAACCATTCACACCCACAGGCAATTTAGAATCAACAGTTAACCTAACCCCAGTAACTTGGGAGGAAACCCACACAGACACGGGGAGAACATGCAAACTCCACACAGAAAGGCAAAGGTGGATTTGAACCCAGACCTTCTAGCTGTGAGGCAACAGTGCTAACCACAAGCCACCATGCTGCCCTGTTTTTATTTTATTTTTTAATTAATCAATGATTTTATATACATGATGGACTAAATATATAGGTTAATATTGAACTCACATCCACTGGAAGATCACTTTTACTTTGCAATAAGGTCTCAGTTTCTCTTGTACACAGTGTGTACCCAAAATGTAACCTAGGGTGATATACGATCAGATCTGAATGTCAGCAGGCCTTGATTTTTGACATATGTTCAAGGATTCAAGGGTTGTTTATTATCATTCGCATCAAATTTGCATGCAGTGGAACAAAATTCTGTCCTCAGGTCCCAGTGTTGCCCATGTAATAGTTATGACATTCAAGTAATTTAAAGAAGAATAAATATAAGTAACAATAATATAAAGAAAATATATACATGTCTGCATACCTTTATAAAACACACAATATATACACCTGTTTGTGTATACATACACACACACACAAACATATGTACTATTGCCTGAGGGGAGGGAACAAAAGAGTGTGTGGGGTCCTTCAGGATGCAGGTGGCCCTTTTCCTGCATGTGGAGGTGTAAATGTCCGTGGTGGTGGAGAAGCCTTTACTACCCTCTGCAGAGCTTTCTTCTCTGCCACAGCTTTCGTCCCACACAGCGATGCAGGACCACAGGATGCTCTCCACCACATCTGTAGAATGAGGAGAGGACTGAGCTTCCGAGTCCAGCACGCCTCAGTCTCCTGAGGAAGTAGAGGCGCTGGCGTGTCTTCCTGACCAGACTGGAAGTGTTGAGATCGTTACTTAGGTGAGCGCCCAAGTACCTGTACCTGGGGACCACTTCCACTGCAGATCCTCCAATGTTCAAGGGGAGGAGGATCTTGACTCTTCTGACTCTTCTGAAGTCCACCATCATCTCCTTTGTTTTTGTCACATTGATGCAGAGATTGTTCTCTCTGCACCAACCCTCCAGGCGCTCCACCTCCTGCCTGTGGCCGGACTCCTTGTTGTAAGCGATGCATCCGACTGATATACCATCCGATACATATGTGTGGTATAGAATGTAAAAAAAAAAAGTAATGCAGCACTTCATAATGTGAGAGTGTTACTAGACAATTGTTCTTTTTGTTGGAATCTTCATGTATTTACAATTTTCTAAACTTTAACTGTTACATTTTTGGTTTTTGTTGTTGTTTCACCTTATAGACCTTTGTAGGTGTCTTTCATGTGCTGCTTTTTAATGCATTACAATCCTGAGAGCTAGATCAGTTTTACAGTTGATGGATGCTCTGTGAAAGTCATCTTACATTATCCTCCTTCATAGAAGTGCTGCTGTGATGAATAACTCTCTTCACTGTAAAGTCATTTTTCATGAAGCACTTTTCTTGTCACCTAAAGGACAAATGGAACTTAAGTGTGCATAGCACATTCCCACTATCCCATTCCTTTGTACTTATATTTACACACAATTCATTCAGTGCATAAAAAACATCACCGATGTTAACCTAATTCCCATTTTTTATGAGCTTAAATTAAAATAAAAAATAAAAAGTCAGTAGGTAATGTCTCCCTCTGCTGAATGTGAGAGGGTGCTTCATGTGAACCCTTTTCAGTTTATGTCCTATGTCCAGCCCACCCAAGTTTCACTTTCTTTTTTAAATAATGGTTAAAGTTACTACTGTGTGCACAAAATAAATGCAAACCAAAACATGAAATGGCAATAAGTATGTCAGCTTTGTGTAATGTCATGTAAGAGATAAACATTTCTTTCTAAACTATCCATCCACTTTCTTTGCAGGGTGCTTGTATGTAGCTCTAGGGCAGGGGTCGGCAACCCGTAATCCGGAAAGAGCCATTTAAACCCGGTTTACACGGAAAAGCCGCAAATACTAGCGTAAGCCGTGTCACCGCGAGTGACACATATATTGAGAAACTAAAATAAATAAATAAAATTACTT
>JASGAU010405523.1:2471-28241 GCA_030220045.1 Australoheros facetus
TTGCATCACAGACGGCATCGTACAAAAAGCCGAGCAGATACCACATTTAGAGTCCTCCGTGGGACTCTTGCTATAAATTTATGTTTGCAGCTAACACATTTGTTTGTAGGGCATAAAATGAGCAGTATGTATTCAGTGAAGAGAAAGCTGGCTTGAATTTGTATAAATGTCTCAATTAAGCCCAATGAAAATCAATGCCGCAACATATCCTCACCACTCCATCTGTCTACAGGTTTGCCACAGTTGACAGCTACAGCTTAGGTGTCAAGATCTGGTGTTAAATTTGTTAATCTGCCTTTTTTCCCCCCTGTCAACCGACATGAAATTACAGCTGGGGATAATAGAACAGAAGAGCTGTCTGTCAAGTGGGAGAGAGAGGGGGAGAATGAGAGGCCAGAGGAGAGTGATGTGCCCATCAGGTTAGATGAGTGACAGCATGAGAAAAGCTCTTCAATCCACTCTCAGGCTGCCACAGAAATGAATTCATATTTCTTCCATTGCACCATTACTGGCAAGAGAGCAAAAGCTTTCTGTGCTTTTTTTATTCAGTCAAGGGAAAGCAGAAGTGGGTCTTTCCATGTTTTTTTTGTTGTTTTTTTTTATCCTAAAGTACTTCATAGCGATCATAATACTCGGTTGTATGACTATGCTAATCCTGTAAGTAAGATATCCCTCATGACAATGAGATTCTGGCAGTAGTTGCATTCATGTTCTCAAATCTGATTGCCAACCAACAGACTGCAGATTCAGCATTCAGTAAAGTAGCCAGCTTTCACCAGTTATATGACTGGAAATCTGTTGCTGTCAAAAGCAAATGCAGAAGCAGCGAAAGCACACACACACATCATCTGATGGGATTTTGAGGCATTCTGGTGGGCAGACATTTTATACAGGAAATAATGCTTTGTTTTTGCCAGGGGTCTACCTAACACCCACCTGCTAACACTAAGAAGCAAACACAGTGCGACCATGCACAAGTTATTTGGTTTAAGTCTTCTTTAAGTCCCACTTCCAACAGATAAAATGAAGTCATTTCTCTGCCACCGTTGGCTGAATGCCCAAAGCCACTGACGCTTTTCTGTCCTTTTCTGCCAGAGAGCTCTGACAAGTGACAGGTGATCTATGGCTGCTTGAAGTCTGGGATCTAAATCTGAAACGAGCTTAGCCGCGCCTCGAAAAATGAGAATTGATAATCGAATGATGCTGAATGAGGGAGCCTGTCAGTACATTGTAAGGGAGCTGACGGATTTAGTTAAGGGAGAAGGAAAGCGTGGCAGATGAATTTTGGCAGCATAAAGAATTGCTCAGCACAGAGAGAGAAGCTGATCCCCCTACAGCTATTTTTGATTTTCTTTGAGTGTTTACATTTTGGTAGTGCTGTAGATGGGTAACTAAAAGCCTACTATACATATTATAGTCATATACTTATAACACATAACAAAGTAGGTTAGTGTTTTCTTAGGCTTGTCTGGTTAATTACTAAATACAGTCATGACAGTGATAATACTTAAGAGTGAGAGACAAGGAAACAGAGAGAGGAGGGACAAAACACACACAAAAGGCGTAATATACTATCTGGTAGCACATAAATAATCTGACTGCCCAAACAGGAGCCATCCTCTGTGACTGTAACAAACACTGCAACCTGCAATGAAACCCAAAAGGGCAATTTAGAAAATGATTATAGTGAACAAGGAGGGACATGCTTACAAATACTTAGGCCTTACTACTGCCTAAGAAGAAGAGGCATAAACAGATAATTCAATGCAAAAAGGTCCCTTTGCTTCAAGTCCACCAAAGTTTACTTTAAACTTTAAAGATGGTGTAAAGTGCAGCTTCAAAACAATAGAAACAACCTTTAAAACCTTTAAACCTTTAAAATAGCCAGTCCAGTGGCACCAGGCTAAGCAGCAGCATTAAATATGAAAAAGAGATATGTGGCAAAAGTCAGTATCAGCCAATAGTAATAATTCTGGGAGAAAAATACTCTTACAGTAGCATAATACCTTTAAGGGGGACTAGATGAACATACCAGCTTAAGTTACCCAATTCGATAGTATGCACATACCTGCGCAAACAAACAGCAAAAATAGTCCAGACACACAAATACTGTACCAGGACTCAGACCTGAGAGAGGCTTTTCGCTAACACCAGCTCTAACCCTGCCTAGAAGGGGCATACTCTACAAGGCAGAACATAAAATCCGTAATATTTATGTCATTTATATAGTAGCCCACTATGGCAGAGACTCTCCATATTGCCCTCTCTTTTGCCTTTCTTGTAATGTCTTAAATACACAGTGGGTGTTTTCTGAATTTACTTTGTGTAATAAAAAAAAATAAAATGAATAAACTCAAAAGAGAACAAATACTGTTTAACAATGATCATACAGTGTTTGACATACTGACAAAAAACTTTGATAAAAATTAGATGAAAAAATTACTTTTTTATAAGCTGATTAATAAGCAGAATCTTGCATTTCATTAACGTAGGAAGGAGGAATTAGTGTTTCTAGGCTGTTCATGTCAAGCTAAACTCACTCAGACAACCCAAAACTAAATGACTGCTGAACATTAATGCCATATTAGACCACAGCACTTGATTTTCCCGTTATAGTAGTTGTATTTTGATGGCCTCCCATTCTGTAATGCTCATGAGCAGTGCTGACGACACCCACATCTGTCTCATGTTGCATTACAACACTCAGAAAACACTCATGACTCATGACACACTGCGGATGTTACAACTTCCAGGGTGATAAGATGTGACAGATTTGAGTGTTACAGATATTTTTTGTTTTTCTTGGCTCACATCACACAGTGCCTTTTAGTGTCATACTAGCTCATCCGTACAAAGTTTGGCAGCAGCCAGGGAATTAATTGGAATCTGTGTAGAAAAAAAAAGGGACTTGTAAAATCAGTCAAACTGGTTTGGAATGGAAATTCTCTTAATATTGTTCGTGACCGTTGTGAGAGTTCTGACTGCTCAATATCAGTTTACTGGATCCTGAAATGTTTGTTTTTTTTACTTTTTGGCATGGCTCTCCAAACTGAGGTCAGAGTTCCCTATGAAACTGTATTTGAAAGTTTACAGTGGTTTACAGAGTAATAATGCAGCACTTTTCAGCAGACCACAAATCATGGTCCCTTTTTTAGCTGTTTTAAAGACCATAATTTGTAGAAACAGGCAATGTGATGTTGTATAGCTGCAGTTTGTCCAGTTCAAAAGTGGAACTGGAAGCAGTTATTCATTTTGCAATATCAGTTATGTATAGCTACATGCATTTTATTTAGTATGTGGTTTTAGAGGGTTTACCATCATTTAAAATAAACCTTTTTGTTCCTGTTATTTAATTAATCTAATTAGTATTAGCTAATTAGCATTATCAAGCTAATGCTATGTACACAACCAGAAATTACCTCTGAAGCCTACACGTTAACAGTGCTCACCTACTTTAAGCTACAGTAATGTAAAGTCTGGCCAAACATAGCCTAGCTTATCTTTTCTAATGTTATGTTTTCAACTTGTGATTGTGGTTGAGCTAAGTACCATGTCATCCTTCTGAAAAGAAGACACTATTGTGTAGACTGACAGGTTGTTATTGATGGCTAAAACACGCTGTATTGAAAATCTCAAATTGTGATTACTGGCATAAATGGCTTAAATATAATCACCTGGTTGCAGAGACTTTGATCTTTCATGGGGCAAAAAGTGGGGCTCCGAAACCATCACTTAGTTCCCATGAACTGACGTGCACGAATGCATTTTCTCTACTTGCTTCATTGCTTAAGTGCCTATGTTAATGCTTATAACTCCATAAATTCATATTATAGATATAATCTTAGCATGACGCGTTGGCTGAAATAGTATTTAAGTGCAGATCAGTGCCATTATCTTTCCCATTATTCCCTGAAGTACCTGCCCTTATCAAACGACTGGATATGGCCCTGTCCTCCTCTGCAGTGAGGTTTAACGGCAACCCTGCGAACACCCGATCAATCCATGAGGGCTCGGAGGCTATCCCTGCTAATGGCTAATGAAAGGTGTAATTACAGCAGGTCATCGAAGGCATTCAGACACAGAGGAGAGAGACAGTGACGAGTTCATTTAGATCATTAGAGCTGAAATGTGTCTGCCTCGTTAGACTGCAAGTCACCCACATTATCCTGATGATCTTCCTTTGTTTCTATTAGACAAGGTGGGTGGTATTTGATGGTGCAGTAGATTGTGGAATTATGGGTGGAGAAAGGTGAGCTGATTTAATTTAGCAGAATTCACACTGAATAAATCTGAATAGAATGCATTTAGGAGTCGTGATAATACTGTACTGGGAGCAATTTTTTTTTTCAAAAGATTCAACATTACTATAATTTTTCTTTTGCTCTACAGATTGAAAACGAGTGTTTATCTCTAATTAATATTTTTCACAGCTGAGCTCATGTTACGCATGGCACATGGCACTCAAACTCTCACATAACTGCTCCTATTTGACACTTCATCTGATTTCTCCAACAAGGGTTGCATTTTCCAGCAATTTCAAATGTTCCTAATAGCAGGAACACCTTACCTCTGAGGGCCCCTGGAAATAGACCTGCAGCTGTATTTTTAGATGGCTATTAATACCTCCAGCTAATTCATTTCAGCTCTCCAGGCACCTAGCATGCTCTCTCAATTATGGATGAGGGGAAAGTCATTGGATTCTCTGTGCTGAGAAGAAGCTGATGATAGTGACAGGACACTCTGCAGACACATGGCAAACAGGCAGACAGCTGAAGGACAGGCAAGAGGAAGAGGATAAGGGAACACGAAAGCCTATATATTTATTCTTATGGAAAAAACACAGACAACGCTGTACCAGAAGGCCAATAAGTGTAGTGTGTTAACTCATTTTACAATATTGATACAAAAATCACATACTGTAGCACCTGCTGTAACCAATTACAACTGATAAACATCCAAAATGTTCAGGGTGGAATATGAACTCTAGAGCATCGCAGGGTTTAAAAACACCAATTCCTCGCTACATTTTATTTAACTCTTTAAAACTGCCTCACAAAGTAAGGGCCATGGATCAGGTGTCCCCAAAATACTTCAGCTCTAATGCTAAAAGAGGATTTACGATACCTTAAACATCATTTATATTATTGCACTAAATTGCTTGCATATGCACTTGTGCACTGGTTTGTCTGCATTGCTCTGCCATCACGAGTGAAACAGAGGTGTTCACATTGGACTTGAAATTAATGAATCTCTTACTCAAATGTGTGAAAGAGAAAGGCAACAACTCAAAGTCAATACATGGATTGACAGAACTACGAGAACCAGAAAAATGTCGACAGTGGCAGAACACTAGCTACTGCACAGCATAATAAGCAAACAACCAAATGCTTTTTTTTTTTTTTTTACAGAGGTATGATCCTATTTGATATACTGTTATATACTGTTATCCTTTACGCCAAATAGTACTGCCAAACAGACCTGTCACTGTTATTGAGGTCTGCATAAATAAAACATGAAGTTACATTTCTGAGAAAGTGCATATCAAGGTGTAGCGTACGGCTGTAGCCTACACCATATTTAGTGCAGTACTTTAAATCAATCATACTTAGTAAAAACTTTAAGAAAGCCTTCCCTGAAATATCTTTGAGAGTAAAGAAAATGGATTGTGATTGATGTTTGCCAAAAAAAATTACCTTAGCAATTAACAAAAAAGTGTAACTGTTTTTTCTTCTGTTAAATTACAAAAGAAAATTTGTAATGAATTTTGAATAACTGTCTAAAAGGCACATTCTGGCGTAAATCTTTTGACCATCCATACAATTTTGAGCTTTCTAAAGGTTCTACACAGATTATAAGACATAACAACAGTCAGGCTGTATCTGTATAGGGAAGCAATGTTAGCACAGTGCATGTTATTATTATACACTCACCAGCCACTTAGGCACACCTTCCTAGTAGTAGTTTCAGAATTTCATTAATTCTTCATGGCAAAGCTTCAACAAGGTCCTGGAAACATTCCTCTGAGATTTTGGTCCATATTGATGTGATAGTATCATCCAGTTGCTGCAGATTTGTCGGCTCCACACTCATGATGCAAATCTCCTATCCTACTGCATCCCAAAGGCCATTTAAGTACAGTGAACTCATTGTCATGTTCAAGTTTGAGATGATTTGCGCTTTGTGTCATGGTGCGTTATCTTGCTGGAAGCAGCCATCAGAATATGGGCACACTGTGGTCATAAAGAGATGGACATGGTCAGCAACAGTACTCAGGTAGGCTGAATTGTTTTGAAGCTGCTCAGTTGATACAAAGGGGCCCAAAGTGTGCCAAGAAAATATCCCCCACACCATTATACCACCAGCAACCTGAGGCAGGATGGATCCATGCTTTCATGTTGTTTACACCAAATTCCTATCCTACCATCTTGAATGTTGCAGCAGAAATTGAGACTCGTTAGACCATGCAACATTTTTCCACCTCCCATTGTCCGATTTTGGTGAGCCCATGCAAACTGTTGCCTCATTTTCCTGTTCTTGATATGAGTG
The DNA here is from genome assembly GCA_030220045.1 of Australoheros facetus. Classification (NCBI taxonomy): domain Eukaryota; kingdom Metazoa; phylum Chordata; class Actinopteri; order Cichliformes; family Cichlidae; genus Australoheros; species Australoheros facetus. The sequence goes on from JASGAU010405523.1 coordinate 9,018, forward strand.
ACACCCAGTGCGGTCCTCTGATGCTGTAGCCTAATTCAAGGTTGCATACCTTGGTTGTAATAAGTGGTTATTTGAGTTACTGTTGTCTTCCTGTCAGCTCAAAGCAGTCTGGCCATTCTCCTCTGACCTCTGACATCAACCAGGCATTTTCACCCAGAGAACTGCTGCTCACTAAGCATTTTCTCTTTTTCAGCACATTCTCTGTAAATCACAGAGATGGTTGTGCAGGAAGATCCCAGTAGATTAGCAGTTTCTGAAGTAGTCAGACCAGTCTGTCTGATACAAACAAACATGCCTCCTTCAAAGTCACTTAACTCTCCATTCTGTTGTCCAGTTTGAACTTCAGCAGGTCGTCTTGGCCATGTCTACATGCCTAAATGCAGTTGCTGCCATGTGATTGGCTGATTTGCATTAATGAACAATTGAAGAGGTGTGCCTAAAAAAAGTGCATCACATCAGTTACATTAACAGATTTATTTTTCTTTTTAATTAAACACAGTAATTTGTTTTCCCAGTGTTTTGTAACAACAAAGCAGCATTCTGTCTGCTTTTGGTGACTATCTCAGCCTCTAGATATAAACAGTTTTTTGTTTCTCTTTGTTTGTTTGTTTGCTTTATTTTTGTTTTTGTTTGGGTTTTTTTTTTTTGAATAACTTTAAACCAAATCAAAAAGGAATTTTATTTATTTTATATTCACGCATATCTTATCTAAGTAAAGGAAAAGAGCGTAGGAACCTAACTACAGAATAACACCACCTCTCTCTATAATGGGAAAAACTCTGCAGATAAACCATGTTACTTTTTTTTAGAAAGACTAAATCCCTCTGAACTGTTTCTCTGCTGGGCTTCTCCTGGTTCGCCACCAACGTATTCATTACTCTTGTGAGCGACAAGGAGAGCATACGGGTAAATTGGGTTTAGCTCCTGACCTTTGGGGTTTGATTAATGGGCCCTCTGTTCTGCAGCTCTAACAGGGGTCTAAAGAGCTGCTGAGTGTCGAAGGGGTGAAGTGACAGGCTAAGAAACCCGGCAAGGACCTATATATCCTCCATCTGGTTATTCATCTCAAACTGAAAGGGCTGGACCTAGTCAAGGCTTACTGACCCAAACTGAAGGATTGCCTCTACCTTTAGAATTCATCAAACCAGCCAACCAGGCTTTGGTGGTGTTTTTACACATCTATCTCAGCTTGTTGTGTATGACAAAATGGTTCAACATTATCATTTCCTTTTTTTTTAAAGTGGCAAATCAAATTGCAGACCTCAGCGCGGCCTCAACAGCAGTTTTCCTGCCGACCACTTTTACATTACATATTGTGTTTGTTCTATTTATTTTTCCTCCAGGTGCTCAGTGACACATTCACATCAGAGCTTGCCTAGTGCAAAAATGTGATTAGCAATGGTACAATTTCCAAATCGAATCCAGCTGACAGCATTAAACAGAAAAAGGCAGTGGGCCTCCTTAAACAACCCTGCTTGACTTCAGATTACATCTGCCACACACAAGGAATCAGAGACCAAGAGCCAGATAATCAGGTTTGCTTTCTCTGCCCTACTATTATGACAAATTAAAGAGGTCTGGAAGTCATATTTTTTCCGAGCAGCAGGTTCTTAGCTTGTTATTAGCCAAAAGACTGACAAATTGATTAGTATTGATCGCAACCAAAGCTCTGCAGCAGTCAGCCTCGTTTGTGGTATTCTACAAGGACCTGAAGGAAAGGTCATAAGATATTCAGAGCAGACAAAAGGATTTTCTGTCTTTCAGGCCAAGGACAAGAACATGAGCAAAGTTGCCACGCACTAAAAAAGTAACAAGTTAAAAAAAAGAAGAATAAGAACATGTTTATTTTGAAGTCCTGTCCCTAGCATTAATGCATAGGTTTGTGCCTGTTTGTCTTTTATATACAATCATCTGGGGTTTAAATGATTTTAGCTGTGCAATTGTGTTTTTTAATGTCATGTCTATAGGCAGGGAACAAATTAAATGATATACCTGAATACAACAGATGCGATGCTTCCACACAGTTACAATTAAGCAGGTGAGATCCAGTCAAGCGTTGCATAGAAATGCTGACCCAGACCCAGCTATTTCTGATGTTACATCAAGATGTCAAGAAAAAAGGATCCAAGAGACCTGACAGAGGATCACTGCAAAGAGCTTCAGTCGCAAAAGGCCGCTCAATCGGCAGTCTTTGTGACAAGAAAAACAATGACTAAAGTGACATCACCATTTAGATCAGTAGAACGACTTTAGTAAATAAGGTCAGAAACGGCAGTTGACAGCGCACATTTGATGGCACTGATGTACCTGCATTAGTGTAATGTGTAAGGAAAAACAGCAGCTCTTCCTTCATTGCAGGACATGAGCAAACTGTCACCAAGAACAGCCCTCTGACAATTACATAGAGAAGGGTATTATAGCAGAGCTGCATGGCTTAAACCCCTCACTGTAAAGGTGAATACACTTTTGAGAGTTCAGTGGTGCACCTAAGCAGCTACGCAGCTGTGGTAAATGTGATTCGGTCAGATGAGTCATCCTTCACTATATTCTGGTGTGTGTGTGCATGCGTGCGTGCGTGCGTGCGTGCGTGCGTGCGTGCGTGTGTGTGTGTGTGTGTGTGTGTGAGAGAGAGAGAGAGAGACATGCACAAACAGAATGGTGGCTGGTTTAATGGTTGACCCCCACAGTGAAGGGATCTGGTGTCTCTGTAACGTAGTAGGGGACATTTTGGTTTAGGTCCTCTTGTCCCTGTCAAAGGAAGAGTCAGTGCAAATCAGTATGTAAGAAAATGAATCAGAGCTTTCATATTAACCAGATTCAACACAAGTGAACACCTGTCCCTCCCTCCTTTCTATTTTTGACTGACATATTACACCACTGGTTCCCAAATGGTGTGCAGCGGCACACTGGTGTGGCTTAAGGGATGCCATGGGATATTGTGTCAACTGTACAATATTGTTGCTGCATAAGAATTAATGAATGAAATTTTAATTTACTATAGTACTGCAAATGCCCTGATTAACAAATCACAGGCCCTGATTCATTGTAATGAGGATAACATTTGTGAGGACGTAAGGCTGTTCTTGTTACTTTCACTGGACAGCGGATATTGACAGCATTCAGTTGGAGTTTGTCGTTAGTTAGTCATGTGAATATGGTGCAGAGTCCCTTGAATATCAAATATCTCTTCTGAGGAAATCTTGGTGTACAGTAAAAGGGCGAAGGGTCTGAACCAGCAGCAGCGAGACTGTTTTTGGATTGTGTGAAAGTCTCTGATAAATGGCTAGATGCAAGTTAAATCAGTGGAGCTTATTAGAAAGCAAAAAATTTGTCATGCTGAAAACTACCTTCATCTGACAGTAAAGTCAAAATAATAATCGATGACATTCCAGATGACATAACGTCTATTTTCTGCAGGAGTGATTACAGGTCTGCCTGAAAATTGTGTCTTGTCCTTTAGGTGTTCCTTTGGCAACAAAAGTTTGAAAATCACTGTTGGGTCATCATCATCATGATCGCCCCCACCCCCCTCCCCCCACTGTCATGGGAACAAAGACTTTCATTTCCAGTCGAAACAACAATGCTACTTAATGCGTGACTTTAGTGCAGGATACTCTGTGACTTTTTTCTCCATCCATATATATTAAATTATAGATGTCAAAATTAAATTATACTTGCTGCTAGATTGCATTGCATGAAACGCATCATTTGAGGAGCAAGAACAAGGCTGCGTAATGAGAAGCTGCCGTCTATTCAGTTGTACAAGTCTGATTTGCACACTGTCAAATATGTGTTCGAGCCCTTTAGGTGCACATTTATAGCAGCGTCTTGTTTTGATCGTGCTAGATAGAAAAAAGCTGAAGAAAGACTCAACTGTGTGGTCTCCTGCTTTTAAAAAAAAGACTCTGGATAAACATGCCAGTAATTTTGCCTGTTATGTATATTGTGGCTTATATCTATATTTGCATTTGCATTTATATTTCCATTATATTTTAAAGGGAAATAATATTGCTACATTTATATGATACAGTGGCTTTAGTTAATTTGCAGGTTAAGGCTCTTTTAACATATAATTAGCTGTTAAAGATAAACTGCCCAACAGCAATGGAAGCAGTAACACTGAAATAAGTTCTGATTATAATTACTTAATTACTTATAATTACTTATAATTACTTTTATATCGAAAGTAATAGTGCTAATAATAATCATCATCATAATAATGATGATGATTATTTATAACTACATGGCATTTTTAATATATTTTCATGTAGCACCATTGCAGCTGTGTGTCATGGTCTTGGGCCGGTGGCCAAGTTCTTTTTGTGAAGTTCTGTTTTGTTGTAGTTCTGCTTGCCAGGTTTGAGTTAGTCATTGCTTTTCATTCTGTTTTCCTGGGTCCTGATCTTCCTGTGTCTGTTTTCCTGTGTTCTTGTCTTCCCTGTGTAATGACCCTTTTCGTGTTTAGTCTCCCTTCGGGTGGTTCCTTGTGTGGTGTTTAGGTTCCCTCTGCGTATCCTAGTCCTCGTGTTCTGTTAAGTCTGTGTGTGCATCGTGGTGAGTCACTTCCTGTTTTTATTTTGACAGTCTCGTGTTCCCTGTGCTTTGTGTTTAGTTTTGCTTCCCCTGTGTTATTAGTTTCATTTGGTTCACCTGTGGTTCCTTGTTGTTTCCACGCTCCCTGATTTCCTTGTGTGTATTTAAGCCCTCAGGTTTTCTCTGTTCTTTGTTGCGTTTCCCCAGTTTAATGATTTGTTTTTCCCCCTTTTCACCCAGGCTTGACGTTCTGCCTTTTTGTTCAGCCTTGGTTGAGATTTCAAGTTTTTGCGTTTTGTATCATTCGGGCCTTCAGCAAATAAAGCTGTTTTGAGTTTAGTTTTTTGTCTCGCATCCAGCGTTTGGGTCCATCCCTTCCCATCACACAGCCTGAACCGTGACACTGTGATCATTTTAATCATATGGTGTAACCAGGGGTTCAAATCAGGTCTTAGGGAAGAACCCTGAGAGCAGGTTTAACAGTGCTGTGAGGGAATAAAATAAAATGGTTTGTACTGTGAGACCTAGTAGATTTGTTAGATTTGTTTGAACAAATGAGATCAAATGACCTGTGCTGCTACTTTGTCCCTGAGGTTGTTCGTTGTAGATGCTATGGGCTTTCATATTATCATGGCTGTTTTCCAGCATCATCAGCTTTAAAAATAAATACATTTATGACTGCGGTCACCCGATAGTGACTGTAGATATGACAACCTGTTCTGCAGCGGGTCAAATTGTTCCAGTGCTGTAAACTTTACAATACCTAATTCATAGCCTGCACACATTTTAGTTACGCAGTACTCTCACACATTAAGATCTAGTGCAAAAAATATTTAGGCATCTATATCTGTTTTTCCTCCTATGTGTACAGGATGAACCATTTTTTACAAGTCATCCTTTCAAATTGGATTTATTCCTTAAGTTACGCATTACTATGGGGTGATTGGCAGGCGGGAGTCGACCAGCCTGCTGGCTGAACGCAAGGCCTCATCTCTGCTACTTCAAGTTGCTGAACCGGACCTCATGTAAATGCAATTATTTGACAAATTGCCGTGTGGCCAATTGAGGTAACAACCCATTTAAGCAATCTGAGTCCCAGTTTTGGTTAGTGAAATTCTAGTATTTTAGTTGTGTTACGTCACACTGTTTAGGATTAGAAATGTTTAGGATTAGAAATGAGTATATCAGAGTATATCAGAGGAACAGCTCAGGTTGAGCAGCTTGGAGATAAAGTTAGATAGGCGGTTTGGGCATGTACAGTGAAGTGATAGATGTACACAAAGAAGGTTCATAGATGTAGTGAAGGAAGACATGCAAAGTGTTGGTGTGCCAGATGAGGATGCTAGGGATAGAGTAAGATGTAGACAGATGATCAGCTGGTGAATTACTGGTGACCCCTAAAAGGAGCAGCTGAAAGAAGAAAGAGAAGGAGAAAAAGAAGAAGCGGCTTAAAGGCATGTAACAGATAATATACAGTACATGTTCATATCCAGTCATTATCATTGTGAGTGTTGCTGGTGGTATTATCCTGTCAGGTTGAATTCTTCGCCTATTTTTTGAACAGCAGAGCAATCTTAAGAAGGAAGAATCTTCCCAAACACTCTAGCTCCATATTGCTCATGGGGGATTCACCAGTAGTATCACATTCAGCAGTCAACAGCAGAAATAGGCTTGTTGCAGGTGCAGCTTTCATTGAGCCGATGATGAGGTTCGCTGGGTAGGTTAAAAAAACAAGGGAAGCATTTTGAGCCAGGTTGAGTTTTTTTTTTTTTCCTCCCTCCAAGGTTGTCATGGTAACAGTAGGGCTTTTTAGGACGCTGCATCTCACCAAAAAAGCATCTCCAGGGCTTGATGTAATACAAGGGGCCAGAATGGACATATAGATACACTCAGAGCCACAGGAAAGGAAAGGCCCACAGAGTGGAGCGACGCTAAACTGTATATATATGATTGGGTATTTTCTGCCATCGTTGTCATTTACAATGTTCACTTTGAGTTTTATGAGTGGGCAATCATAGTCTGTGCTGCAGTGTTTGTGTAGGAAAGTCACAAAGAGAGGAAAGTGCAGTCCAGGAAATATAACAGGAAAACAAATAATTAATACAGTGCTTTTATGATGTATTTGCAGTCATGGAAAATGCAAAAAAAAAAAAAACTGTACTATGACCAAAGATTTTATGTCTTCAATTTGGTTTCAAATGACATTTTGAATACACAGCTGGCCAATACATTAATAATACCAAAAAGTGCTCCATATATTATCATAACATTGCAGTGATATTCAGTCCAATATAGAAGCTGTGGAGATGGTCATATTGTATTCTGTTGAATTGGCTCCTTTTTATTGTTTCATTAATTTGCTGCCAAATTCTATTTTGGCTCCAAGTCAAATACTACTACACACTGTCCTGCATTCACAAACTGTTTTCTACAACCAGACAAAAACAGTGACTAACAGAGTATTTTCCTTCTTTTAAATAGTAAAGATTTGATTAGTCATGATTATAGCTGCCCCTCCCATGATTATCTATTCCCTCAAAGTTCTCAGCAGCTTCTCAGATCTCCAACTAACTTAAACCACACCAGAACACTTTGTTTAGTCTTGCATTGCTTTGCCTTAAGTGGAAATTTCAGTAGACCACCAACAGAGGAAGGCATCCTAACAGAAACTGAAACCTGACCTGAAAAGAAAAAAGACTGAAGTTTATCATCACTGATTATCATCATTAATCATGTTGGTACACTGTAATTCTTCTTATAGACTTTAATGCAGTGGGATAAAGTGATAAGACATTCTACAAATTGCTGTTAAACCCTTGGAGGAGATTATCCTTGTAAATCTGTCACCCATAATACCATCAGCATTCTAGCCTTGTTCTCACAGCCCATCACAATAGAAAACACAAGTAATCCTAAATCAGAGAGGAAGAGTCTGTTAATCCTTATTGTCACAATATATACTGAGAAATTATAGAGCGCTGAAATTGAAGATCAGAAGTGGGTTCAGTTCTTCATTCCTTTACAATGTCTTCTTCACAATACAATGATGTAATGTCGAACGGCATCTGCTAATGGGATATATCAAAGTGAAACAGCATAAATAGAAGATTATTAAATTAGGCCTCAAAAACTTGCACCGTACGCAGAAAACACGTACAGTCAGAGTAACACAGTGGCAGTCAGTTTTTGTTCGTTTGCATTAATTTGACAATTTCAAGACTCCGCTGATGCAGCAGATGATTGTGTCACGCTACTAGAGAGATCGTTTCAATGGAAAACCATTCAGTGGATATGGATATTTTACTGGGATATGGGGGACAGTCCCTGATTCTCAACAGTCAAATAAAACTCATATGGTCATTATGCATCAACAAAAATTTTACAAGCACCCAGAGTCAGTTACTTTCTCAGAACAACTGAAACATCTTATAATACCGTCAATTCAAACTGCCCAGTTAATGGAGAGACTTGTAAGTAAAGTTAGTATTAAATGGGTCGATTTAGCTCTAAAATTCCGCCCACTGGTTTTACACAAGAGATTATGAAAAAAAGAAAAAGGAAAAAAAAATAGTGTAAAGCATGACATGGTGAAGCACAGGCAAATCGTTTATTGCAGCCTACAGAAAGACCACTATAAATGGCGTGGAAAGAGGAAAGAGGAGGACGTTTGCAATTTCACAGAGGTCAGCAGCATGACTGTGGAGAGGGGGGGGGAAACCTCTGCAGGGCAGGAAAAAAAAGAGGCTAACACACACATTGTAACAGCATCAACCAGTGTGTGTCTACACTCAAGGGAGTCTGTGCTTGTGAAAATTAATTTTGTCTTCTTTTGACATTAGACTGCAGTGTACTTTTTAACTTAATTACCACAAAAACCTAATAAAGTATGAAATTTAAGGATTAAGTCAGTCCAGACAGTAGCAGAATAAACATTTTAAAACAAATACTTGAGTATATACTCGGATTCTTTTTAATCTGACCTATGACCTGGCTTGACATCCAAAAAGGACCCTATTTGCATAAGGCTGCTAATGTCAGTTACATTCAAACTTTTATTAACTGTACCAGACATTTATCTTATACTCTGGCACACTGTTTGTGAAGGACTGTGTCTTTCTAAATACACTGCTCAAAAAAAAAATAATCTAGGCAACACTGAATGAATGAAAGATTCAAGGTTAAAATCTTTACTGAAATACAAAATGACATAAAAACAGTCATCGGAAATCAAAATGATCAACCCTTAGATGTCTTACTCTTATCTGTAAAGATAACAGGGCTCCAGTGCAGGACCTGCCAGTTCTTAAGTCCTTGGGCAAATGCCAGTCAATCTAAACAGTGCTGGGCTGTAAACACAAGTCCCACTAAAGGAAATGCAGTCTGTTTCTGACAATTTGGTCAGAAACATGCGAGCACTGCCAGAGCCCTACAAAAGGACCTCCGGCAGTGCTCGTCCTGTTACTCCTCACACAAAGGAGTAGCTACAGTTCCAGCTACTGGGTAGATGTGCTTCTTCAGCCCTGTCCTGCTCTCCTCATGAAACAGTAGAGTGCCTCCACACTCTTGAGACTGTTCTGGGAGAAACAGCAAACCTTCTTGCAACTGCACATATGGATGTGCCATCCTGGAAAAGCTGCAGGTACCATCTCATGCAACCAATAGTAAAAACTGCATAGCTGTTCCCTTTTGGGGCATTGTCTTGTAGTTGCCTCTCCAGTGTACCTATTGTCACTTTCATTTCCACTGAAACAGGTGAAATGGATTAACAATGGTTTATTCTTTCTAACTGGAGATGTTGAACTGACTTTGTGTTATACTATGATGGTCCAGTGCTCCTTTATTTTTTTCAGTTCATCTATTTTTTTGAGCAGTGTACAGTGCAATAATTACTAGTAGCAAACATTTAGGTTTGCAGCAGTCGTCGCAAGTTGGAATTTGTAGATTCAGCGCTGTAGGTTTAGTGTGAGTACTTGACTTTTCTGTAGGGACCCCAACACTAAATGCTCATGGCAGCCCTACAAGTGAGATGTTATACTTACACATGCTTTAGTGTCTTTGTGAAATCATTGCTAACAAAGCTGGGTGGCACTTGCATGGTGGAAATTATGTTTTTTAGTTCTTCAAGAACAAGTAGAAGTTGAGGGCAATCATGCTACAGACATTCAGCAGAATGACAGCAGATGGACGACCTCTGTAGATAGTATTCGTACATAAATACATATAATATGAGGCGGGCAGACGGTGTGATTAGCAGGTACTCATGCAAGCCAGAGAAGCGCGGCCTCGCTGAGGAATGGATAAACAAGTGAACATCCCCAGAGACTTTCCAAGGTCACCAAGAAAACTAGTCTGTGTGTTCACAGCTCTAAACTGAGACCAGCTGCTGCTGCCATATCAGGACCAAACATTTCCTACAGTACACTACTACAGTAGTTCAGTATGTGCGTGCGCCTATGTTTGTGTGTGTTTGTATATATGTAACTATTTTTCTTTTTCCATGGCTAAATCTACTAATCTGTAGAGTCAGCTCCAAGACTGGTTATTTCCAATCCTGTTAGCGTCCATGTGTCAGCAGCTATTATCTCAGTGGCCCTTTTGTAACATACAGTATATTTATAGCACCCACTATAAAAACCCTCAGTGCATACTTACAAATTACTAATAAACGCTGGCTCAACGTTTGCAAGTTTTGTTTAAATTCTTGTGGATACTGACGTAGCAAGGCACTTTGTATTTACTGGAGCTGGATACGCGCGAGTGAACAACACACTTCCTACCTCACAGCTGCCTTCAGTGATTGTCACCTCCGGTGAAATCTGTTAAATGTCTTTGTTGGGAATTCAAGTGTTTCTGAATGACTAAAAAGGAATATTCAGCAGTGAATGAGCCACCTGTCATCCTTTTACTCCTGCTTTTCATTACAGACCAATTTTCTCCCCCCAAAAATCTTATTTTGGCTCAATTAAACTTTACATTATTGTTTTCCACAATAAGCCATCATTCCCATATGGTCCAGGGGCTGACACAGACACTTGGGGAAAGATGGTATCAAGTAGAGAGGCTTCATGGCCTCCAGCAATGAGACAGGGCAGTTGTGCTGCTGTGGATGGAAATGTTCTAACAGAAACTGATGAGGCTGACGCCATCACTGCACCGAGTTGTTCGCCAGTGAAATGCATCCCTGTGGACATGTACAACATCAAGGCAGTCACCTGGGGGCTAATTTTCCTTATTTATCATTAGTACAACAGTTGTTGATCTGAGAGTGTCTTTTTGTCCACTGGGGATTAGTGGTTGCAACTGAAGTAATGCAAAAACATCAGCATCAATTAGTCCCAGCCTCCTCTCTGATCTGGAGCCTCATCTTTATTTCCAGCAGCGAAATAGAGCAGGTGATCCAATCTGTCCGTGAGAGCGAACGTGCTAGCGCACATGCCTTAATGTCCACCTGCCTTGCACTCTAAGTAAGGCCATACCAAGTGGCACACAGACACACTCATGCTATGTCTGGTTTAATACAAAACGGCACATCGACCCAAATGGCCGTGTTTTTGTTTCCCCGCGGCACTGTTTGATGTTAATGTCCCTCTGAATTATTTATCTGTGTGTTCTCTTTGCCTTCTCCTCATGCTCTCTGAAGGAATAAATCAAAAGAGCGAGGCACACACAGAGAACAGACAGGAGGATTTATCACAGGGAGTATTGTTTACCGTGCTGACCTCCAGGCCCTGCTCTATACACATATCTGGGCTTTGCAATCAAACAGCCGTCCCTTCGCACGGGCCTGAAACAGACACATATACATTGTGGTGTTTACTTGGTGATTAAATACAGGATCTCTGTTGTTCTTTTTTGGCTCTTCTTTCCCATAACATGAATGTTTAGATTACATAAAGTATTAATAGTATAATGATTATGTGGAAAAGATGCACCACCTTCTCTGTCTTTAATCAATGTCATTTAAATGCTATGTGACTGAGAGGGGCTGATATGCCAGTTTTAGAAAGTTTTGCCCTTTCTATGACACCCTTACATTTACATACATGCTCACATTGTCTTCATTTACTGAAGGTAAAATGTTACAAGAGAAGTGCAAAGTTAAAGTACATAGCCTTTACCATGCTTGCACCTGTTTGTTTTTTTTTAATTAGGAAAAGAGCAGAAATATAAAATACCCTCTTCGGCCTCTTGCAGAACAAAATGTTCTTTTGAACAGCTAGTCTCCTCGGCTAAAATGGTTAAAAAATATTTTAGTTTACCACTGTGTTGCTGAGAATACAACTGCACGACATTGAGAGCTGAATAAAACAATGTGCTTTTCTAAACAACCCTATTTTGCTGCTTGTCCCAACAATAAAACAGTGTGTTTCAGACTGCATAAATCCATCCTGACACAAAATGCTGCTTGGATTTTGTAAAACACAAGCTAGCTGCTATTTCTCATTATTGTTCAAAGCTATCACTGACAGCTCCTTTGCATCAGCCAAATTTTCCCCCATATTTGGCAGGTTGGCAGGGTGTAATTTCATGCTCTGGCACAACTGATACAATTTAATTTTGTTTACAATTGAAATTGTTTTGGGAGCAAAGTACTCCTGGTGAGTAGAAGCAGCAACTCAGTAATGAACCATGTTAAAGAGGCTTTAGAAGATGAATAAGCTCTTCTCAATTTAATTAGCAGGTAGAAGGAACTGGCACCGAAAACACTAACCTCTTAAAGTTTTCACTTTAACCCTAAAACGCAAGATGAGCATGGCTCCACAGGCTTATTTGTGGCCAATTTAACAACTACTCTCTGAGATAAGCTGTGGCAGACAATGTGTTTGTAAAATCAATCACTCTAGATGATTCTTCCATCATTTTAAAACAATTTTTTTTTTTTAAATTAGGTGAAACTTGCATGTTAGAGGAAAAGCAACACCATTCATACTTCTTGACTTACAGTGATATGTCCCCCTTCCTGATCTCTCTTTTTTCTTTTTTCTTTTGTTTTTTGCATATTTGTCACACTTACATGTTTCAAATCAAACAAATTGTAATTTTAGAAATGAGTGAATGCAGCAAAATGCAACACAATCAACTGTGATTAAGCACATTTTTTTTAGAAAGCTGAAAACCACAGTGAGAGCCATTATCCACAAATGGAGAACATTTGGAACAGTGGTGAACCTTCCCAGGAGTGGCCAGCCTACCAAAATTATTCCAGGACTGCATTAGAGACTCATCCAGGAGTTCACAAAAGAACCCAGAACAACACCTGAAGAACTGCAGCTCTCACTTCCTTCGGTTAAGGTCAGTATTCAACAATAACAAGGAGACTGGGCAAAAATTTATCCATGGGAGCATCGCAAGGAGAAAATCACTGTTGACCATAAAGAACACAAAGGCTCATCTTTGGGGAATCTATTCTGTGGACTTACTTTATTTTTTTTGCATTTTTGGCCACAGCAGCTTTTATGGGCAGTGGAGAGAGACAGGAAATGGGGGAAAGATATAGGGGAAGACACGCGGACAAATTGGCGACGGGCTGGGACTCCAACCCGCGCCGCCCACGCCGCATATGTATGTGGTCGCCGGCTTCACCACTAAGCCACCCAGGCACCCCTATTCTGTGGACTTATAAGACAAAAGTTGAACTTTCTGGAAGGTTTGAGTTCCGTTATATCTGGTGTAAAACTAGCACAACATTTCATTAAAAAGATTGGTTATACAGCAGGACAATGATCTGAAACACACCAGCAAGTTCACCTTTGAAAGACTTAAAAAAAAAAAAAAAATGACCAATGAAGGTTTTGGAGCGGCCCAGCCAAAGTTTGGACTCAAATCGGATTGAGATGCTCTGGCATGACCTTAAACAGGCTGTTCATGATCTGAAACATGTAAATGTGACAAATATGAAAAAAAAAAAAAATATGTTTTCATAGCACTGTAAATGTTTATAATATGAAAAAAAATGCAAGTTCAAAACAAGTTCTCCCACTAAATAATTATATCAGTTGTTTTACTTCACTTGTGCTTTGGTTAGATTTAAGCACAGGTATGGAAAAAGATTATGTCCTGGGTTAAAATAAAGCCTGAGTCAAATATATAAGTCATTAGCAGGACTCTGGAGAACTTGACTGCATACTGAGGAGGTAATTCAGCCATTTGAATCAGGTGTGTTGGATCAGGGACACGTCTAAAACCTGCAGGACACCGGACCTCGAGGCCTGGATTTGAGGATCCCTGTTCTAGAGTATAACAAAGGCCTGTTACTCAGCAGCCATACTGAAATGCACATGAGCATTTCATCTAAGTGAACTGTAATTTCAGTGATTAATGGGCTATAAAAACTGCATGTAAAGAATATTCAGTCAAATATGATTTAAAAAATTGCCTAAAACTTTGCTGATTTTGTAATATTTCAAAAGCTCTTTGTTTTCAGTGTTTTCAAAAACATTTTAGGATATGAACTATCCAAATAACTTCAGCAACACGTCATGTACATAATTAAAAATTCTAAACTCAATTATTACATTGCATACAAGCTTTAACTTTCCAGAGTCTCTAATATCACTTGCTGAGCAGTCCTTACCTTTGGAAAAAAATTTTCATCGTCAGCTCCTGTCGCCTCTTTCTTACATCTTCCTCCATCTCTGAGAGTAAAATTATCACACGTTAACCTTTTTCCCCCCCTTGGAAAATGCAGCCACTGTATCGTTTGCTAGCAGCCGCACCAAGCTACACAGAGACGATTTGTGTGTCATATTTGTCGAGCTGTTTGAAATGTTGGTTTAGAAATTACCTGCCAAACTTTTAAAAAATTACTGAATTTTATGCTTCTTCCTCATCTGTAGCGCTAGCTAGATGATGAAATACCACAAACACAACTTTACTGACATCTGAGCCATGAATGCATGATAGAGACAGTAAAAAGGAAGTGTGCAAAGCAGGATCCTGTGGAGACTTAACCGTCGCTGTGGTATCAGCTAAAAGGACCACAAGGATGCAGCACGTGAAAAATGAACTGCTTGGCCGTAATTTGTATTAAACTGCCTATCAAAATTACTTACTCATCTTTTCTACATCATTCTGGCCCGCTACTCCAGTCTATAAGTAGCAAGCTGTGCTAACAGTTGGAGCCTTAGCATTAGAGGCCTAGCATTTTTTTGTGCTGCAAAGGCTGATAAAAGGCTATTTTTGCAGCTTTAAATGTGGAGAAGTCAGCACTTTGAAAGGCCTGTCATGCCTATTTGTGGTTAGTCGTGTATGATCAGACTTCAGGTAGCTCATACTTTAGCGCACTGCCTTCCCCAGTGGGCTTATGTGGTGTTTTCTCTTTGTGAAAAGTTATACTGACCCATAGTCAACAGTCAGAATAAGAACCTTAAAGTAAAGTTCAAGTGCAAACATGAAGTGAATATTTAATGTAAGCTGTAAAAGACATCAGTCTACTGCGGAGAAGAAAGGTTTTTCTTCCTTTGCTGAATTTCACAATAATCCTGGTATCACTTTACTACTCTGTCTCACATCACTAAGCAGGGACTGAACATGAGTACATTTCCACAAAAATGAGATTTAACAGCTCCCAAAGAAATACTGTGGTAAAAACATTAGCATTGATTGGTCACCCGCTTGTGTTACACAGAAAAGGGATACTAACCGTTCTGCTACAGGGGACCTTTCAGGCACTGCACATTATTAAATGACATATCTAGAACAGGACTCTGTGGGGCAGTGAAACTTCCAGGTCTGTGGTTCTGATGTTACAGATATGCCAGGCGGGGTTTACCAGCCAAGTAGAGGAGAATGGCTGCTCATCATTTCATGTTCTGGCCTCCTTTCTACAACTGAGCTCAGACCATCCAGTCCCCACAGTCTAATTGGCCTACTTTAACACTTACCTTTCGCTGGTATTCACTGTGTGCTGTGTGTGCATTCCAGCTCCACTGGGGCAGCACTCAATGATGGTAGATCCCAAAATGAGGAATCTAGACACTACGTAAAAACATTCCTCCGAACCTTTATTTCACCACCTGTAACATTACCAGGCTATTTCTGAAAAAAAATGTATGGAATAATAGGAATATTGGTTACATTTTCTTTTTTTTTTCTCTATTCTCAAAGGCTTGGGAATTCTGCCAGCTTTTCAATCCTCAAAAAAAGAAAATCAGAAGAGATGAACTCTGTCTTTATGAATGAACTTTAGCTTTAGAGGAGACACAGAAGAGATGATACTTCCCTGAGGTGACGTGCAAGTGTAGCTGTGTGCCTGTGCATCTGTCATGCTGCCAGCTGCTGCTCAAGATCAGCTCGATCGCAGTAATTGGTCTGGTCCGTTTTGATTTCTGCTTCCAGTATTTTTAGTCATGTATTACACTTGTCTCTTGACATCATAAAGTAGAGCTTGATATGATTCTGCAGCTGCCGCACCAGCTTGTGAGATTGTTACTGCTCTTAAAACACTTTTCTCCCAGCAAGATTCTTCAGAGCCGCATTCATTAAGTTAAAAACTGTCAAGTCGTTCACAAATAATTAAAACATTACAGCATAGTTCTGAATTTTTCATTTTTTTATGCAGGATGATGGATGGTTTATTACATCAGACCATGTGTTGATCAATGCACTTGATTTTTACTTATTTAGGCTGCAACATTTCTTCTAGTGCCACCAGCACACTGTTGACGCTGGCATTGCTATGAAAGATATTTATGGACCACAAGTAGTTAATCCTAAAAAGTCAATGGCCCTCATTAGCCGCACACTTGTGGATTAATATGCATTTGCTGTATGTATATTTATCCCAGCAGAACATAAATATGTGCATTTGATGCAAAACAAACAACCGTGTTCCATAGTAATAAAAGAGCATGTTAAATGAGGCTACACATGCTGTACTTAATGGGATGAATTAGTTGGTTTTAGATTATTTAATAGGATTTACTGACCAGAACAGTCTCATAATATTACCAGCATTATTTATCAGTAAATCACTAAGTGATTAAATATATGAGTAAAATCTGCTATGATATTATTATTATATTTATTATTATTATATACTGGCTCCACTGGAGGTAGGTCAAAGACCAGGCCTGGTGCCCAGGGCCAAATTGACTTATTATGATTGCCTAGTCTTTTATAATTAATTTGCAAAGGGCTTAAGGGCCTTAATAGCTGTGAGGAGCACAGGCTTGAAGGACAAACACTAATTAAAAGTTGCCAAGGATCAGGAGAATGCGATGGTGCCGGGTGACTTTTCTGTTAGAAAGAGCTGATTATAATTCTGCGCTGAGCCTCTACTGACTCTGCTATCATGAGAGTTCACACTTCCTTCCAAAAATGTATTTTCAGTCAGGTTTAAAGGACATTTTAAATGGAAGATTGACATCCAATGACCCATAAATAAATTCAGTTTAGTGCGTGGATGGATGATTACCTCATATGACGGGATGCTTGATGTTAATCTTGAAAGAAAAAAAAAGATGGGAAGATGGGAAGCATAACTAGAAGTTTAAATAAATGAGAATGAATGACAAAGACAGAATCTTTCCCTGGTATGGTGCAATATCTTTCTAAAAGTCATGAGGATGTTTAGGCAAGCAGTTAGTCCACTGAAATGTTTCCGTATTCTTTGTATGAGTCCCCGAGCTCACGGTTATAAAGTATAACTTAGCTTACGTTGTTGCTGCAGGAACAGATTGCCAAGCTAATGAAAAACTCCCACGGCAGTCTAGATTAACTTCTTCCAGGGTTTTGTGGAAGTCAGGTCCTCAATTGCTTTTCAGCCGCTGGCACACTATCTTTTTCTTTTCTTCCTCTTTCTATTTCCTTCTCTCTTCTTCCCCTGCTTTCACCTGTAGAGTAGCTGCCGCTGTCTCCAAGGGGGGAATAAAGCTTATTGAGTCAATTGAAGCAAAGAGGAAATTAACAACTACTGGCTGGCTGGTTTTATTGTTTTGTTTGGAGAGAAATGCAACTCTATCCTTGCTGGAGAAGGTGAGAGAGTGCTTTCCCAACCTCTCTCTGAATTGCTTTGTATTTTTATACATGCATTGGTTCCCTTGTGAAGCAATCTCTCTGGTGGCTGACATTTCTTTTGATGCAAACCAGAGGTCAGACAGTCTTTGCAAGAACTTTAAAAAGAGCAATTTGGAATCAATTTGACCGCACACAAAATCTGGATGTAATTCAAATGCTTTAGGGACAAGAGAGATGGAAAGTAACCATTGTAACCCATCACACACAGGACATCACTCATCACTCTCAACTGAATTAGTTGGGGGCAGACAGCCCATCCAGAGCACAGAGACATTTCAGACTGCTATGAACAGTCAAGTTGACCAGCAATATAGCAAGCAGGAATGAGCTGATGGACCTCTCAGCATCCAGAAAAATAAGGAAATGGAGAGGAGGAGAGGACAAGAACAAAAACAGAAAAGCCCATGTCACATATGCAGCTAAATGCTGCAAAAATAAGACCCAGTAAAGGACAAGATCAGTAAAGAAATAGCAAATAAAAAACACACACACACACACACTCAATCAGTATGTGTCAAATTGTATATATACATTTTTATGTGCAATCACAGTAACAAGTATGGCTACATGAAGTGCACTGCTAGCACACAGATATTCAAATTATTTAGCAAGCTAGCAGAAAGACACCACAGCCCCTGAAGGCTGCATCCTTCGAAGGACCTGGTCTACGTAGGCCTGGTCTTTTGAAGCCCATGAAGATCGCAAAGGCCGAAGCAAAACACAGCTGTGGAAAAGAAGCTGTTGAAATGGAGCCCGAACTTTTTCTCCTTTTTTATTTTATTTTATGTTAGCTCTTAATTGAAAATAAGCTGTTAAAACAACACAAATCAAATATATTTGCATATTTCCAAATATATTGACAGCTCTCTAGTAAGACATTAAAGTTAAATAAAACTATCTAGTTATGGAGCTTAACTTTAATTTCAGCCAAACCGATTTCAGCTCAGGAACAAATGAAACACTGAAATAAACCAAACATCAGCTGTTCGAGATCATCTGAGTGAATTATATCTGTGTTTAACTTCCACTCAGTGGCGAAAACCAGCAGGGGTTTGAAAAGGATGTGCCGGGACTCAGGCGTTCTCTCCGGGTATAGCGAGCCTCAATCGGCCGATCAGCTGGCAGCTTGTGAGGCGAGCTGGTAGAGCAGCAGCAGACATCTCTAAAAATGTCGGAGCACTTTTACAATTAAGCGATATCGTGATAAATCGAGCAGATATTTGAGGTTTACATGTCTACATCCTCACCGGAAAACATCTTAAAAATTGTTTTGTATCACAGAAACAGTCGTATTTCAAACTTTTTGGCCACTCTCCTCTGCCATACATTGGACATATCCTTAAAATCTGGGGGGAAAGAAGGACACATTCATCGACCACATTTGGAGGTGCCTTCAAATTTGAAAAGCCTTCGTCGCCTCGCTGTGACGTAATCGGCCTACTCATGTGGCCTACGAAGGACGCAGCCCATGAATTTGGACACACAGCTCATGAAAGAATTTTCAGCCAGAATGAGGAGCATACGTTGTCAGAAACTATGCTAGTACCAGTGGCAGTTAGTTAGGTAATAGCAGCAGATACTTTTGTTCCATTAGATATTGTAAGATTTCTGGCATTTGTGTGTGTGTGTGTGTGTGTGTGTGTGTGTGTGTGTGTGTGTGTGTGTGTGTGTGTG
>JASGAU010405524.1:0-18469 GCA_030220045.1 Australoheros facetus
AAAAAGTAACTTAAAGGGCCAAATTGTATGTTATTTTTGACATCAATTCGCGGACCGGAAGTGGGCGTGGCCGGAAGTGGCCCGCGGGCCGCAAGTTTGGTCACCCCTGCCCTAAACCATCACTGACCCACCACCAAACCAGTCATGCTGTACAATGTTACATGGCAGCATAATGTTCTCCATGGTTTCGCCAGACCCATTCACATCTGTCACATGTCTTCAGGTTGATCCTGCTCTCATCTGTGAAAAGCACAGGGCGCCAGTAGTGGACCTGCCAATTCTGGTGTTCTATGGCAAATGCAAATTGGGCTCCACGGTGCCAGGCAGTGAGCACAGGCCCCACTATAAGACATCAGGCCCTCAGACCACCCTTATGAACTCTGTTTCTGATTGTTTGGTCAGAGACAGTCATACCAGTGGCCTGCTGGAGGTCAATTTATAAGGCTCTGGGAGTGTTCGCCCTGTTCCTCCTTGCAAAAGCAAAGAAGGAACAGTCCTGCTGATGGGTTAAGGACCTTCTATGGCCCTGTCTAGCTCTCCTAGAGTAACTGCCTGCCGTCTGGCATCTCCTCCATGCTCTTGAGACTGTGCTGGGAGACACAGCAAACCTTCTGTCAATGGCACATATTGATGTGCCATCCTGGAGGAGTTGGACTGCCTGTTCAACCTGTGTAAGCACCAGGTATCGCTTCATACTACAGTAGTGACACTGACCCTGGCACAATGAAAAGCTAATGAAAGAACAGTCAGAAAAGATGAAGAGGGGAAAAATATCAGTGGTCTCCACATGTGAAACCATTCCTGTTTTAGGGGTTGCCTCATTCTTGCCCCTCTAGTCTACCTGTTAATTTTAATTAACATCAAAGCAGCTGAAACTGATTAACAACCCCTCTGCTAATTAACTGACCAGATCACTATCCTAGAAGTTTAACTTACTTGATGCTATACTCTGATTAAAAAGTATTCCTTCAATTTTTTTGAGCAGTATACATGCATGCATACATATATACATACATACATACATGCATGCATGCATGCATGCATGCAGACAGACAGACATTACATACAATACATACATTACATACCATACATACATGATGCTGCCCTCATGTCAGTTACATTGAAGAAGGCACCATGAATGAAGTAGCAAATGCAATGCTGAAGCATTTGTCAAGTAACCACTGGAGAAATATTGTTGCCTTTTCAACTGTTTTCACAAACTATTTACCTCAAGAAAGTTCAACATTCTAGGTGCCAAAAGCATTAAAATAAAATCTTCCATGTACTGGAAGACTAAATTTATTTAGTTATAAGATTTTTCTGTCCAAATTGATAGAAATAATCTGTTTAAGCCATAAACTGCTACAGGAATAGTTGCTCTTTTATGTGTGCGTGATACATAAAATTGTCTTCAACAAATTGAAGATGCTCTGAAAATTTCATTTGAGGAAGCAACAGTGGAGCCTGTCATCAGAGCACCATGTCATAGTGGCTGCTCTGACCGACAGCACAACAGAAGTTTGTGTTTTACTTTGGGGTAATACCATCACACTTCCTTGCTCTAGTAAAAGGAAAATAATACTGCTATTATAGGGGAATGAGGCACAGAGGGGACTTACAAAAGAGACACACATCATGCGCTTCATTTAACAATGACCAAGGCCACAGAGTTGAAGACAGATTATTGTCAGCTGCTGCTGTGAATACGTGGCACGTCATGTGATGGCATGTCAAAGTTCTTGAGCACAGTGTACATTGTTCATTCAAGCTTACTTTGCTACCTTTAGAATTTTCTGCTTGTGCTGAAGAATCAAATGCTTGTACTCTACAAAGTTTATGAAAATTTTGTAGAGTACAAGACTTTACTCAAAATATGAGTGGGGCGCAATGGATATGCCTTTAGTGATTATAAGGATCTCATGAGGGAATACAACCTTGTTTCCAAGCAAGCACAAGGCATCCATCTGCATTGTTTATTAGGCTGAATCTGGCTGGCCAGTCATGACCTTTAAGTAGAAGTCTGTTTATGTATAAATATGGTGGAAAGGTGATAGACTGATTTTTCAGGATATTACAAAGACTTGACTTTTACCCAATGTCAACCATGAATTCATGTTTCCCTTGTCAGAAATGGTATATAGCGTTCTAAAATTGCGTTAATTTTGGTTCAGAAGTAAACATTTAGTAGTGGTCTAGATCAGACTTGGCTGTTTAAAAAAAATGCAAACGCATTTCTTTGATTCTTTTTTTTTTATATATGATTTACTTGGTTGTGAAACAGAGACAAGCATTACCAGACACCAAGTGTGAAATATAAAAGAGCCATTTATTTGCATCTACATGTAAATTATGTTTCCCATGGGGTTATGTCTCTTATGTGTGTTGCATGGTGAGTTTATTTGTACAGGCCTCGGGACAGTTACTGGGCCATAGACAGTATAAAAGAAAGACGCGGCTACTGTGACATCACCCACTGGTTTATGAAGTCCCGTTTTGAAACCTCCAGATGAGCATTTGCGTGTTTTGAAACCAGATGTGATGAGAAGGGGTGGATGTGAGTGTAAAACTGCACAGTCACTGGCTAACGACTCCAACTGACAATGTCCCCAGATCCCAGATAATCCACCTTTCAAAAGAAGAGTATGACTAAAATTTTAAAATTGACTTAATTTTTCATTCAGTATGACTGAAATGAGTGACTGAGCCTGTAAACTCTTCAGGAAAGTGTTTCCAAAGGTCAAGACAGAGAGTGGTTTTCTCATAGACTTATATAGGACTGGAAGTCTTTTTGCAACCACACGTATCACCCTCTGGTGGCCAGTAAAAAGACTCCAGGTTTAAAGCACTTCAGCATTGGCCTCCCTGTCCATCTTTTTCATACTGTCTATGGTTTGGGCAGCAGAGTTGTGTGGAGTAAACAGTGTTTCGCTACATGAAGAAGCATCCTGAACAGTTAAAATCTGTTGGCTGTCTAATGTGTTTTCAGAGATATTTCACTTTTCAACCATTTTTAGAAGCAAAAGGATGTCTTTTTAATAGACGTCTTCCAAAATCAAAACAAATTTCAGTGTTGTACAGATATCTGGTGAAGTTGTTTTTTTTTAACCAAGCTTCTTGCAATGAAAAAACAGAGTATACAGCGCAGAATTTAGTAGTTTTCAAACCATTTAAACTCTATATCTAATTGAAAACAGAACTAAGACAACACTTCAAAATTATAACTGAGAAATACTGTAATTAAACTCTAAAAGAATTCTGCAGCCAACAGAACTTTAAACACTTCTTCTGAATTTAAACTGAATATACGCTCAAAATCCCATATCCACTGGTTCATTTTAAAGACATCACTGTGATGTACAGAGACAAAATTAGGAAAATGGTGTCATTATACAAACAAGCAAATATTGATAGAAAAACGTTAAATTCTTGAATTTTTAACCAAATAATTCTAATATAACCAAAACAAATGTAATCTGTGACTATGTGAATCAGTGCTAGGGTGACAAGTGTCTCCGGCGCCACATCATTAACTAAAACAGCCTAAGTGAAAGCCCAACATGCCTGCCACCATTTTCCACACTAATGAAGCATATCTAAGTTTTAAGACATGGCAGAACGAATTTAATCTACCTTCTGAGGGGCCTCAGTGCCATCAAATTAATTATTCATAAAGAACATGATATTATAACTCAATTGTCAAACTCTGCAGCTCTTTTTTTTTAAACCCACCCCTGCCTGTCACTCTCTTTTGTTTTAGACTCTTTTAGAGAAAGTCCTTCGCTTTTAATCTATAACAGAGTAATACACATTGTAATTGTATCTGCTGAGCAAAATAATTTGCTTTCTTCTTTTAAAGGTTGCTGATGAATAGGGTAGACAAAGAGATAGAGGGGAATTTTTACAATTGTGGCGGCTCCCTGTGGGTTTTACAGTATAGGGGCCAGATTCACTGTGGAGAAAAAAAGAAAGACACACAGAGAAGTCATCAAGTCTGTAATAACACAACCTTTGATACCTTTCATTTTCTCCTCATGAATAATGTATGCCATCTGACAAAGCTAATCTTGCCATAATGTTGTTTAGACAGGATGGTCACCAGGAGGTGGGACAAAAATTACTTTTACACACAGTGGTTCTTTTAGCCAGGTGTCATTTCTCTTCAGGGGAACGGTGATGGCATGTGACCCTGCTGTGATTGACAGGAACAGCAGCAGTTTGGCATGGCCACAGCACTCTATAGTAAGACTCTAATACGAATATGCTGAATCCTTATGCAAGTGTGGTGATCCTGTGTGCAACTCTAATACTGTCAATGCATTTACTGACAGAGTACTTCTGTCCAAGAACAAGTCCTGAATTCGAGACATGGAACACCTGTAATACCTACTATTTTACTCCTCTGCTCTGTAAATACTTAAATGCATATTACATGAGTATATTTATCAGACCAGAAGAGCTGGAAGCACTTCAACTAAGTGGATGTAAACAATGTAAATTTTAAAATATAAATTGGGTGTAAATGGGTGCGAGGGGGGGATTTCATACTAGCACTTAGCCTTTTTTGTGTGGATGTGTGCATTTATTTTTTCAACATACAGAAATAAGTTTTAAAATATATAAATAGTTCTCTTTGAGGAAGAAAAATACACTGAACATTTCTGTTGGACAATGAAGGATACATACGATGAACTGTGGTGAGAAACACTCAATGTAACTTTTGCTTTCTTTTAGGTACACACTGAGGGAAAAAAAAGGTGAGTAACTGAAACTGAACTGAAATATTGGAAGGATTTTTGGATTGTGCAGTTTTGTCAGTGACAGATTTGGTTAAAAAAGAAATTCTATAGGCATTACACCTCTTGCAAACATTGCATTGGTGATACAATATGATACATTGCAGCTTTTACAACTGCAACATGAGCCGTGCCAGTGGACCATCTTCGTATGCTCCATCCTGTGATTGTAATTGAGGCCGACGCGTGACAGCCCCCCGTGTGCCCTCTTTGCAGTGGCCTGGGGCATAGGGCATGCTGACAGTGGAGGCACTGGAGACAGTGGCACGGGGTCCTGGCCTGGCACGGCCATGGCATGGTACCCTTAGGGGCACTGACCCTCCCACTCTCAACCCACCACAACTTTCGCTGCTTCACCTCTGTCACCAGGCATCTCAGAGGCTAACGAGAGGGCAGCCGAGACTGCTTAACAATTCCACCACATCCGTTGGCTGGGTATGCAAGCAGCTCTTTTTTTTTTTCATCCCTACTGTCAGTGTTCCTCTCCCCCTGCTCTGAGACCTTTGGTGAAATAAGTGTCAGCCTGAGGAGACAGGCACTCATCAACACTTTATACCTGGGAGGTATATTAATGCTGTGATGGTTTCCTGGAAGAGGGAAGAAAAAAAAACCTTTGTCCTCATAGAGAGATAAAGGACAAAGCCTTGGACAACTTTTGAGGATGTTAACTTTGGCAGTGTTTATATGGATATAATGTGGAAGTTATACAAGCAAAGGGCATCTCAATGATCGCATGTACAAGAGAATCTGTAAAAACAGTACACATACAAAGGAAATACCAATACTTTTTCGTGTGTTTCCAAAAGAAGCTATATATATATTTATATATAAGTTTCTCTTGATCAATAACTAAGTGAGACAGATAGGAATTACATAAGGTTGGAGGGAGACAGAGAGAGAACAAGTATGAGAGAACGAGAGAATGCGTTCGTTTCTCTGCGCAGATCTTCCCCACCAGGAGCTTAGTTACAAATGAAACTCCACTTCTACAACAAGTGGAGCTAGAATCCTACAGGGGCCTTCTGGTATCCAGTTGGAGATACATAATTAAAGCAACACGGAGAGGGAGCATGTTATTACCAATGTTTTCATTAAGCCAAGTTAACACATTGGTCTCCCCCAAGACCGACAAACAAAAGTCAAGGAAGTGGATGGAATAGGATACCGTCTACTGGGGTCTAAAACTCTGTTCAAGAACTGTTCATATTAGAGCTTCTTCTGCATCTTCCCATTCTGGCCATACTAGTACTATAAAAACATTTAATTTTGACATCAGAAATATGAAAAGCATGTACAGGGCTGCTTTTTTCATGATATTTTCACTCTTTTCCCCAACATCCAGGCTTAAATTAGCCAGGATTTTTAAGATCAGGGACTGTTTTTTAGGCTATGAAAAATGGATTAAATGAAGAGGAAGTCTGGCCTAATGAGCTCCCTGGGCTATGGAGCAGCAGGGACCATGAGGGGGAAAGAAGGGAGACAAGGCAAGCCTTTGAGGAAGAAGGGGCTGCAGCCATGCCCAAAGTGTGCCAGCTTCTCCTCGCTTTAGCGCCAATGGCACAGACGGCACCTGGGCAAAGCCTGGCCACCCTTGTCCTGTGCCAAAGGAGAAGAGAGGCAGAGCAGCAAGTATGTGTTGAACCTGAAAAGTTCTATTGGCCATCTTGTTTTTCTCTGAACTACTTTTATGTTTTTTTATTTTGACTTTTTTTGCTGAGAGGGGAATGAAATTGTGTCAATATATGCCCATTCAAATGCAATAATATCAAAAAACTGTAGTAAATATTAACAAGTGTAAAAAGTTGGGCTCTTAAATGGGAGAAAAGCATTTGCTGTAAGACTTTCACTGGAAATGAACTGAGTGCTAAATGAAATGGGTCAAATACAACACAACCAAAACAGTGCAGCTTACCCAGCATGGTATTAAACAGTAAGACAGGAAGTCCTCCTGTGATGCAGCCCATACTAAGCAAAAATATTTTCTGAAACAAATCAGAGTAAATTAAGAAAATGAATAAAATTCTTACTTATTTAGAATTATTTTGATTGGCTTTACAAGACTACATGATAGCTTTTGAACAGTGAGTATTGTATGTAAATCATTTGCATAAATAAATAAGATTAAAAAGATAAAAAAAATAAAAAATACATGCAGCACATACAGGCCTGTTTGCTCTGGCAAAGACAATAAATTGAGAAGCTTGCCAACGACCATGAGACTCGCACTGTACAAGGTCGGTCTGATTCTTTAAGCCCATGGAATTTCAGCAGCAGTGGAAAAGAGAAGGTAAGGTCTGTGGACAAGGAATAGGGAGGAGGAAGGAGGAGGAAGGGATTAGTCTGACAGGTAGTGGCATCTGGATGCCAGCCAAAATAAAGAAATAAGAGAAGCGAAAAACAAAATATTTGGAGACAACTATCTTTCACTCGCCTTTAAAAGACACAGGTCAAAAGGAACACAGAGAAAGACAAGGAGACAGAGAGACAACAGAAGCTCAGCTATGGGAGATGACGAGAAGGGGAGGGGAGAGGTATGGCTGGCACATTTTTCAGCTACTTTTCCTGACAGCGATTAGAACCTGTCAGAGCCTCTCAACCTGCCACTCCTCTTCCCTTGTAGGAGGCCTGTCATTACAAATAGCCCAGATTAAAATACCACACTCCTGGGGCACAGGCCTTGACCCCCACCTACCCTGCATTGCCAAATGTCTACCCGCATAGTCACCCACCCTGTCAAATGGGAAGAAGCAAGACTGGCAATCCAAGAGGGCAATAGGACTGTTAGGGAAAGTGGGACAAAGCAATGGTTGGTTAGAAATAGACACGGTGACCTCAAAAAGGAATAGAAGAAGCCAAAATAAATAAATAAATACAGGCGTGATACTCCAATTAAGACATGGCTATCACACTAATAAGCTTTTGATTTGTGGTGACGAGCAGGACAGTTCCTTCACATTTGTCCTACGCCTGAGATGCACAGCAAAGCACTTGCATTTGGCTAATGGAAACAAAGCACCGAGAAGTGCTATGGGTTTGCAGCTCGAGCCTCCTGTACGCATCACCTTGTATTTCTGTACGATGCAGACATATGCAAACAGAGAATAATGAGTCCAATGTGTCCCGGATCTATCTGGTGCCAATGCGAATTGTCTGTCCTGACACTGAAAAATGACCTATCTCAGCAAGATTTGGAGGGGAGGGGGTGCTGTGTGTGACAGTCCCCAGCACCGTGCTGACAGCCCAATACAGTAGAGGAGGAAGGCATCATTAGGATTGCGCACACACTCACAAATATACAAATACACACATCAACGCAAAAATATTCATGTACAGAATACTTGCATACACTCCATCAGACATGAAAAACTGTGTGCACGCTTGCTTGCACAGAAAAAAGAAAGAAAGCATTTCTTGACTGATATTTTCTACCTCAAACAGAGCATGACGCTGTGGCCGCTGTCATGTCGCACTATGGCTGAGCGAGTCAAGGCTAAACACAACCAAAACAGACAGGGAAAACAGATTATATGACATACGACATCTTAGTTATACATACCCTTAATAGCATCAACACATGACTGAGCATAAGCCCACAGGCCGTGACATAATATAATACACACATCACTGCCATAAAACTTTATTGAAATAGATTAGCTTGAAATTACCTGACAGTCTTGTAAGTTATAAATAAATGTCCATATGGTGCAATAAAAGGAAGCACCTGCTGTGGGATAGAAACCAACTGAAATCAGTATGGATACATTTGGTGGCTCTAGCAAAAGAGGGAAATGCAAAATTAACCCAGAGAGACTGCTACCACGTACATCAAATCAAATCTTGACCTACGCATCTCTTTTTTTTATTTTTGATAATTCAAAATAGCAGTTAATTCATCTTTGATACATGGACATGCAGCAAGAAGACGGCATTAGCTCACCGTGATGAATTTAAATGAGCAAACCTGAGCTGACAATTCTGCTCATGAGCCCGTCCCCGGAGAGGAGATGACAACTGAATGATGTGTAATTAGGCACATCACTTGTTTAATTGCACAAACAAAGGCTGGAGGACACAAACACGGGGAATAAAAGTGAATTTACAAGTAATTTTAATATAAACGCTTCTACAAAATAAGTGCTAAGATAAGTGTGATGCTAGACCAGCCAGTAGAACCACAGTACTTCTGCTTGACCTAACCCATCCTGTGAGGTACTGTGACTTAACTAATACCTGTTTTGCCGGAAATATAATAAACCTGTTTTATTCTTGCCAGCAAAAGCGAGGAACTTTTGAGAGAGAAAACCTGTTGGTTCGTTCTGTATTCCTCATTATAGAAAGAGAAAGTAAGGAGGCAAACAGAAGGAAGAAGCGCGGTGACAGAAAAAGACAGGGATCTCGGGTGACATGTTGAGACATAAACAGCTGATAGTTATCTGTGCACCAAGCCCAGTTTATGTTGCTCTGAGTTAGGCTTACAGCAATGATATCTGGGAAATTTCATGACAGACAACTGTCACACTGCCGCAGAGCTGTCAAGAGTCCACAGCCAAAGAACGGGTCATTTTGATTGCTGACTTTTAGCTATACTACTTAGAAAACTTGCAGCATACTTTATTCTATAGTTATGTCACATAGTGAATATCCAGTCATGTTTATGACTTGGCAAGAATGCCTAAATTGCTTAAAGCATTTGCTTAGAGTTGTTTTACCACCGTGAAACTGACAATGTTCCCAAAAAGAAGACCCCGATGGAGTTACTAAATCCAAAAGTGGCATGACCTGAACAGAGGCATGTCTCACTTTGCAAGTCAGATTACCCCAAAACAGAAA
Organism: Australoheros facetus; assembly: GCA_030220045.1. NCBI lineage: Eukaryota > Metazoa > Chordata > Actinopteri > Cichliformes > Cichlidae > Australoheros > Australoheros facetus. The sequence continues at coordinate 9,624 of JASGAU010405524.1, forward strand.
TTCCACCAAGAGGTAGGAGCACTGTAATACATCCTGCATCCTCTTTACTCCACTCAGGTCATGNCACACACACACACACACACACACACACACACACAAAGTATGAAAAAACGGCCCCTTGCCTAATTACAATAACAAACAAAAAACTCTGGTTAGTAGCCGTGCCGAATTCATGCAGTATATCATACCTAGACGGCACAAGCATATAATGTATAATATATAGCCCACTCGCCCACCACATGTGAAAAATATGTACATATTCCAAAACAATGATGTGGTACACAAGAGCAAGTGGCAAGAGGGAAAAAGAAGGAGAGTGTGTGTGTCTACGTGTGCAGGCAAACTCCTAATAGTGACCCCATACCTCATCTCCAGGGCATAAATAAACATGTGTGTGTGAGCGCGCCTGTGGATTATAATCAGAGAGAAAAGGGAATCAAATTTATTCTGCAGCTGTCATTAATATTTCAAGGCTGTTACTGTAGCCCATGTGAAAGAGCATGAATGATTAATTTAGACATCACCTCTGTCACAATCCCTTACCAGGACTGGTCCGTGATCCACCTTTGAGAGTGGTAAACAAAAGGTGGGTTGTGCCTCGTTTTTGCTGTGGTCTAGTTTGGGCTGCTCCTGTCTGGCAAGTAGGAGGGNACTGTGGTGTCGGACAAGTTGGCTGCTTTGTGGTTCACCTGTGACATTCAGGTGCTAAGTGAACAAAAGCTGGAAAGTGTGAGAACCATATCCACAACTGGAGGTGGAAGTTATTGCATGATCAGAGAGAAGGTGTTGATGCTGGAGGTTGGCTGTGCTTAGCCACTTAAGTATGCTAACATGCTGATTCACTGAGGTGCAGCTAAATCTTGAAGAAAAAAAAAAAAATCTAAATTCTTTAGCATTTATCCTTTTGCAACACCCCACATTGACCAGAACACAGAACAGCAGCCACTCCAAAACTACTATTAATTGCCAGGTTGGTTCCTCGTTGTCAACTTGTGACAGATCTAACAGCATAAACCAAACACTACTACTCAACCCATTAGTTTGCGAACCAGGTACATCAATAGCCCAAACAATGTGACAGGCTCGCGTTAACACCCTTATTCCAAGTCGATGGATGAACATCTTAGCTGTTGATGGATGGGGAGGTAACAGCAAGGTCTTATCAAACTGCCATGTGCCCCATACCTGTGTTTTTGATTTGTGTTTGGGCTTTGTGTGATGCTTGTCTGACAAGTGGAGATCACAAGGAGACAGGATCCATCTATCAGACCGCTGATGCCACTGCTGCCGTCTCAAGAGCCCGAGGGCGTGGTGCATACGTAACGTGTGTGTGTGTGTGTGTGTTTGTTTGTTTGTTTGTGTGTGTGTGTGTGTGAGAGAGAGAGAGAGAAAGAGGGAAAGTTGTGGAGTCTAGGCTTTATATTTGTCTATCAGAAAACGATTGAGTATTTTTGCATGTGTTTGTGCAAGAAAGCCATTTCATATGTTTATGTATGCTTTAGAATCAAATATACCAAATGTTAATGTGTGTGTTTGTTTGTGTGTGTGTGGCTACCTGCAGAGTAGTAAGCCCACAGGGGCAAAGCGAGAAAGGATGACACTGATGCGATGTGTTGGCATGTGCCCTCGGGTGGTTTTGGTGTGGTTGTCATCTTGTTGTTTTCATACAGCTCCCCCCTTCGTCATACCCCGCATTATTCAAATAACGCGCCCCAAAGTTCCATAAATTAATAATGAATTCACAACTAGATGGATTGATGAACAGTGATGGAGAAGTATGTGTTTTTTAGTTTTTGGGTTTTTTTTTTTGTTTTTTTGGCACTGATTTCTTGTTGTTTGGACAAAGTCTTTGACAGGCACTTTTCTCTTGGGAGATTGAGCTTATCAGGAAAAGAAGTGCTGGGTTGGAAGGATGCTGTCTCGCTGAGCTGTGTGTATGCGTGTATATGTGTGTGTGAGAAAGAGAGATCACTAGTGTGTCTGCGTGAGTGCATCTATTCTAATTCAAACCATCGCTTGGCTTTTTAAAAATAAAGAAGTTCCACTCTCTAAAATAGTTATCTGGATAAACTGGCTGTGTTGGTCAATAACTTTAAAGAAACAACCAAGTGTGTCAAGAGGTCAAACTCAACAAGAAGAGCAGAAAGATACACTACACATAATACATAATACAATGGAGCACAAAATACACACTCTTTGTATTCTTTCAACCACACACAAACACACATACACACACAGGAAATTAACATGACAGAAGATTACATATTGGACCATTCACTCCTGAGCTTATTTTTCACATGTGCACATGTTACAACACCCCACCCCTTTCTCCAAGCAAATCTCCATAGCTTATGAGACCTAAGGAGGTCAACAAGCATCTAAAACTTCCTTGTATTTCCCCAGAAAAAAATGAGTGGGACTTGAAAGCAGCGGCAACTCGCTGACTCTCTTCTCTATAGTTCCTAAAGCCAATGCAGATCAATACGCAGCCATACATACCACAACTGGAACAACTCTTGTCAAAGGTTACTCCTTTTTCTCTGTGCTTCTCTCTTCATTTTAGCAGGGCGGAGGAGGATGAGGAGATGGAGAAAGAACAAATGAGAGGGAGAGAGAAGAGATGGCTACGGAGAAGTGAGAGAAGAGCAAGAAAGATAAACCTAAAATGATCCTTCTCTGTAGTTGCGGAACTCTGTGGTAATGGGTTTTGACACATCGCCAGCAGGCCAAAGAGAGCGGGGGCTAGGGGTGAGTCAATAGTGGTGCTCGGCTGTGTCCAGAGGCTAGCAGCAGCGGCTAGGCCAAACCCCTGGTACTAGCATGGGCTGGGGGCCTGACCACTAATCATTATAAAGTCAATGAGTCCTCTAGTGCTTGCAGCTATGCTAGCCTTCCCAGGGAGCCACACCACCTAGTAAGGGCCCTATTGTGAACATACCACAGACTACAGCAATATATGTCATGTATAGCATGGTACGAATTGATAAAAAAGGTGTTATTCTCTCTCTCACACACGCACGTGCAAAACTAATGTTGGTACACATTATTGAACCCAAGTATGTGATGTTAGCACAAAACACCTGAGCGTAAACGTCCACAGAAAGACAGCACCCACAAGAAACTTGATACACACACACACACACGCACTATAATTTATGATGTATGCCATGTCAGCCAGCAATAGCCTACAGCCTTTGATGCTGTGGCTGTATTATTAAGTGCTGTCCCTTCTTCTGCCCTACACTGGACACAGCCTCTCCTGAGACGCCACACAAACTGCTCCCAAGTCACACTGGGGCTGGGGCACCTCACCTGGACCCCATGCATTTTTTAATGGCTCAAACTGATCCTGACACACAGCCTCAGACTAGACTACTAAATAAGGCAGAGTTTCTCTAATTGGCATAGACTTAATTTAAAGGAAAGTTAACATGAAGAGGAGACATTCATACTTAAGTGACATTGTTCAAATCACAGGTTTATAAAGTAAAAGAAGATTGTGTATTTGTGCGCTCATCTATATGTAAATATAGATAAGCGTTTGTAGACACTTAAACATGATGATAAAAGTACTCGAAGCGTATGAGGTTGATTAAAAAACAATCAAGAAAACAGTGAGTGTTTAAGTTAGAGGACATCATCTGTCGGTACACTGATAATAAGGAGCGGCACTGAGCTCCTGGGGTCCAGCAAGTGTTTTCAGTTAAATGCTCAGGTTAAGTTTCTGATGGTTAAGATATCTAGAAAGGGACCGTCTAGTTTCTATTTATTTCTTTGAGATTTTGGTAGTAGTTTAGTTGCTGGAGTGGGCGGCCAAGCCTCTGGGCACAGAGCAGAGCACTTCAATTGTTGCTTCCTGGTCTGAGAGAACCTTAAGGGCTTAGGGAATGAATGATGCCAATAAAGGTTCCCTACAGTGATAGCAAGACAAGCTGTTTCAATAAAATCATCATGCCTGTTAAAACTTTAAAGCCACCTTGTCAAGTTTTGTAAATAAAAACAGAACCAAAAAAAAAAGCAGCAGAAGTATCATGAGTGTGAAAAGAGAACATATAAAGAACCTAGTGCAGACTCTAAGACCTCTTTGAAACACTAATTTTAATGAAATCACAATTAACACATTAAGGTTTTAAGTGTCATACACTGGTACCATAGTCATATTTGGCTCTTGAAAGCTGCACTGGCCTGATTACACTAGTATATGTGCAAAAACAAAATCAAATCAATATCCTCACAGCTTCTTAGCCTCACTGATCAATATGCATGCAATCAAACTTTTTGCCAGCATTACTTCCACCACTATGCCCATCGATTGAGTCCATTGATCTTGGCGCTCAACCTTCTTTTAGAAGCGGAAGGTATGGATGTTTAGCACTAGAGACCCCATCTGGCCAGCTTTATGAACTTTGACCTTTGAGTTAATCCTCAAACAAAAGAAAAGAACTTATTGGAACCTATACAGTCTGACCTAGAGTCATCCCAGGGCGACAGATTCAAGCAGGATGGTGCCAAAACAGACTAAAACTCACACCAATGCCCTGTTCTAGGCCTGGACTCTACTACAATAACAGCAACCTCACCAAGCCTAAAGACGATAACACATACAGTAGGCTTGGCCATTTGTGTAATTTGGTAATAAGGAGATATGTAACTCTGGTGCAAGTTTGTCAAGACAAAGCCAAAAGAAGCACTGAATGAACATGATGGATCAGATCAAGTGATGATGAAGACAAAACAGGGCAGGGGAAAAGAAAAAGTGATGAAGGGTCAGTGAGGGTGGGGCAGCAAGAACCAGGGTCTGGTGGGGGACTGGCGTTCACTGATGCCCTTTACTGATGTGCCGCTAGGCCCTTTGAAGGGATTATTAACACATTTTGATTACTCTGGTCCAGTTGTCACAGAAAATATAACCTCCATCAGGACTATAAAATTGGAGGCCCTTTTCTTCTTTAGCCTCCCTCTTGTTGTTGCTCCTTTCACTCCCCCAGACCCTCCCAGTGCCCTGTGCGTGCCTGACTCAAAGCAATCTACTAATTACAGTCTCAGACATCTTAAAGAATAGACTGTCACACTATTAGTTTGATAGAGAAAAGGAAGCCTCTTCATCACACACACACATATCAGTGAACACACACACACTGATGCATTTTTTTAAAGCATTTTTACATTTGAGTGCATACACGGTGTCTGTTTTGCAAGCATATTTGTACAGCAAACCTTAATGTGGAGAGTGGAAGATAATTGATTGATGGCCGACAATTTTTTAGACAATACATAATAGCGGCCTTCCCAATACTGCCAAATCAATTTTAACCTTTGGAGATACATTTCAGCCTCTACAACTGTAAGAGCCCAAGGAGACCGGTGGCTCAATTACCTCAATGCTGCAGTGTGAAGGGGCAACTTTCAATTGATACCACTAAATCTAAGACATCCACCATGTCCAATTAATTGCCAGGTTTCCCATGCCACTGGTTACGATGCCGCGCCACATCCTGCTTCGCTGATCAAGACCAGCAGGGTTCAGTTAAGTGTTTGTGTTGCTGACTTATGAGACCAAGCCAGTTTTAACCACCCAGTAAAAGGGAACACAAATTAACACTTGGGTATACAGCCAATTCAGGCATTTTTCCTTGTAGGGTCAAGGGCTGTCATTTCCAAGCAAGTGAAGTGGTCATAATTCAGGGTTGAAAGCACTTAATTTTTAATATATATTACTGGCAACTGCCCATGTTAGTAATAGCTCAGAATCTGTTATCACTAAAGTTGAAACTATCTTCTAGAGAAGGGGTGCCCAAACACCCCGCCCCCTTCTGGTCCGTGAATTGATGTCAAAAATAACATACAATTTGGCCCTTTAAGTTACTTTTTTGACATTTCGCTTAACCCTCATAATTGTAGTGGAAGGTGAAATGTCAAAAAAGTTGTATGTTATTTTTTACATTAATTCGCGGACCGGCAGTAGGGCGTGGGGCCGGAGCGGCCCGCGGGCCGAGTTTGGACACCCCTGTTCTAGAGGGTCATGGGGGCTGGGGGTATTCCAGCTATTACTGAGAGACAGGGTATATCTTGGACAGTTTGCCACTTTTTTCTTGCTGTGAGGCAGTAGTGCACCACTGTACCACACTAATCCAATCTCATAACAGATGTGCTATTACAAATAATGGAAAATTATAAGAATAATTGCAAAACAATCTGACAGTTTTTGTATACACTAAAAGTGGTGTGATGAGAATTTTAACTGTGATGTTTAAGATGAATGCAGCAGTCCCTTATGTTGGTCTTTTAACTTACATAACAAAACAAATATAAAGAAGGGCATGAAGAGAAGGAGCTCCATTAAAAGTCAGTAGTGGAACTGAGTTGAGTTTATTAAGGGTGTGCAGTTTCTTCACACTGAGTGATGATAGTTACACAGTAATGGTGGCTGAAGATGCCTAAATATAAAAAAGTACTGCCTATGTATTGTTGGATGTTTGTAACTACAGTTATATCTGAAGATTAAACATTTTGAAAGAAAAAAAAAATATATATATATCTCCTCTTAACATTTTTGGTGATTTAATATATCCTGATATTATGTATTAATGTCATATGATGATATACTTAATTACTGCAGCCAACATTCTCTTAATTTACAGTAATAAATAATAAAAAAAAATTAAAAAAATCAGTCTGATGACTCAAACCAAAAACTTTTCATCGTTCAAAACTATATTTCCATCCAGAGTTAAATATTAGTATTATGCAATCAAAAGCAGCTTGTTCCTACGATTTTGTGAAATCTGCTACAATACATTCATAGTGTGGAGAAAAAAACCCTCTGATTTAATGCCAGACTGACCAGAGAAATGTAATTCCTGTTCAGTTTGAGTTGCTTTTACCTTAAAAAAATAAAGCAGCCAACTTGATGTCTTGTTAGTGTTTGTGCTTTTGACTTCTGAGATGCACACGCCTACCCAGCTTCACACCCTGTCACTTCAAGCACAAATGAAAACGATGCTAACAGACAAGCAAACACACATTTCCTCCCTGAATAAAGCAACGTTTCCAGGAACTGAGTTGAGAGATTTGTATGAAAAAAAAATTAACCAAAAAAAAAAAAGGAAACAAACTTTCAATGTCTAGAAAAGAAAGGAGGGCATCAAGTAAATAGAAAAGTGTTTTTTCCTGCAAACCTTAGCATCACTTACTGTGATAAGCACAGCTAATACACGAGAGAACCCTTCTCTTTGTAGACTATTAACTACATGTTAATGTTTGTGAAATGTAATTCATAAACAGACTGAGGATTGAGCAAATGGGCCATTTTCAAACGTACACGTGATCTGTGGAAAGGGCCAACATAGTTGAGATCAAAGAGTCCAGAGCGGGAGAGGTAAAAGTAGGCCAGGCCATGGCCTGGGAGAGAAGTGGCGAGGACACAGAGGGTAGTGAAAGAAAGAGAGAAACGAGCCTGTATGGACAGAGAGAGAGAGAGGGAGAGAGAAAGAGAAAGCGAAAGAGAGATAGAAAGACAGGTTGGTCCCAGCCTGGGAGGAGCTCAGGTGTGAGATGTGAGGAGGTACCTTCTGTTCGTGGCTCTCAGGCCCCACTGCGGACAGAAGAGGGGCCCAGACAGACACGGGCCCCTCTTGTTAGGCCCAAATAATTCCAGGTGGCTCAAGATGCGTATCCTTGTCACTCAACACAACTTCAGCCCACACAAATACACACAAACACGCACATGTGAAGAAATGGACACAGTTAAATACACTCATGCACTCTGAGTTCACTGAAATTTAAACACTTTTGAAAGGTGAGCGCGGCTGACCGGGAAACAACATCAGTTTGGAGATTAAAAGGCCTTCAGAGGATTTGAGATAAATCATATGAAACAGATTGAATTTTATCCATCAACTGTCATAATTTTTCTATTTAAAGTATTTTACTACCTATTAACTAATTTAATGTACTTCTTTTGTTTGGTATATTGCACTATTTAGTTAATTTTACTGCAGCAAAGTGGCTATTTGTTTCTTTTCTCTCTTTCTTTTCTTTTTTTTTTTTTTACAAAACAGATGCAACATCCAAGGTGTTGCAGAGGCAGGAAAAACATCAAAGACAAGAACAAACAATAGATATACTGTACTTGAATCTCATCAGCAAAAAAAAAAAAAAAACCAACAAAAGTGTCCACACTCACACTGCAGCACTGCCCACGAAAGGTCCAATGTAAACTTTAAAACATTTTGAAACAATACACAATTTGCTTGTAAAATGACCACCTTCCGAACAGTTTTATATCAGAGGGATCTTTGATTTCTTTTCTGCTGTTGACATTTATGATCACTGTAAAACAAGCAGGATTGGACATATGGATGGCAATATTGCGGTGGTGGTGGTGCTGTGGCTCGTCTACTGCACAGAAACGTAAATACAGTGTGGCCACACATGTTCATCCCTGAAGAGTTTTCTGAAGGGACACACCATATCTGACACAGAGCGGCAAAGCAAGCATACAATACATTAGGTGCGATATGATAAAAGATAATAACTTTTTTAAAGCTGTAAGAGAAGTGACCTGCATTTCTCTGAAGATCATCTTGACAGATCCACCAAAAATTTCAACTTCCTGGCAAGAAAGATGCTCAAACCACTCAAATCAATTACATCAAAGATGGAGCTCACATATCGAGACTTGTTAAGTTAACTGTAGTCATATTGCAAAGGTAGGGTGCCGGAGCCATTGCTGTCACTTGATGACGGTTGCGTCTAAATTGGGAGTGAAAGTCTCCCCAGGAGAGATGGGTGAACCTGTCACAGAAGACTGAGGGAACAGAAATGTTAAAAAAAAAAAAAAAGCC
>JASGAU010405525.1:0-13111 GCA_030220045.1 Australoheros facetus
AATTCACTCCTTATTCCCAAAAACTCAAAACAAATAAAAACCTCTAAAAATCTAAGACATTCCTGTTCGATCACGTCGGGTGTCACCAATTGAAGGAAATCTAAATAATATTATATATTTAAGGCTGTGTGTGTGTCTGTCTGTGTGTGTGTGTTGCTATTTCAGCCTTTTCTCTATTTCTTGTGCGTTCGTTTTAATCGAAACAGGAATGAAAAACAAAACAAACAGAAACAGGAATAAGGAGTCAAATATTCAATTTAATAAAGCCATTTTACACGCAGTTCACAGATCGATCTGGGTCAGGACTACATACCATTGCTCGTATAAGAGATGGCATGGAGTGCTGGCCCATTCTTACTGAAATTACAGATACTTTATAATCCACGCCTCAGTCTTGATAATGTCATTTACAAAAACAGAGTGGGAAAAACAGAAAAATGGAACAACAAAGTAACCTCGGTGTCTCCGTTCTTATCATTGTTTGGTCTTCATCATTGTGCTCAGAATACAACAAGTCATAGTGACATTAAACATTTATGCTTCTGCATTTTCAGTTTCTTCAGACAAGGACAATATTCTCAAGAAATGAATGTGTATGTAAGCAAATGTATGTAGCATATATGGCTTAAATAATCCTTCACCACACAGTGCTGACACTGGGCCCCTTATGACTATGTTGCACAGCTTATGGAGCATTAGTCCTCTCTGCTACCTGCTCTGTTGCCCTCGAGACCCATTATTGATCAGATCCCTTCATCACAGGGACCCAATGCAGCATAGCTATTGAACCATCCACAAAAGCAAGGCGCAAACAGTCTCAGACACCAACTTGCTCTGCCTGCATCGTGTTAAGGTATTCTGCAGCAGATGCACTCGAAAGGCTCCCTGAGTCGTCGCGCTCAAGACGTCCCTTCATACAGATTTCCATCAAAAGCAGCACTTGATCTGATGACCTTGATGACTATTTTGAGAGGACTTGCAGAGGGATAATCTGTTCACTCCAGCAAAGCATTGTTTGGGAAACAGAGACATGTTCTGACATGTCAAAGGGAGCAGATAAGCAGGGGAAAAAAGTACTTTATTTGTATTGCAGATACACAGATAACCATGGAAACTCGGTTTCAGTTGTATCCACGTTTTCTTGTGTGTAGTTTTCTTATCTTTCAGAGTCCAGATGGTAATGGCTTATCATGTAATATCTTGCTTTCTTGTTAGTTTGAGTGTAACCATAGCCTGAACAGAGGAAGGATGAGAGCTCTCACCACAGGACTGCATGTTTTCACCCCCAAATTAATTTTGTAACGATATAGGCTAACCCACATCTAGGGGAGGTTTTTTCCCCTTTTCTCCCTCTCCCTAAACCCATTAATGTAAACCCCATTTCAATTTGCTCTGCCTCAAAGGGGAGGAGTTGCTCTCCTTTGTAGGACAATGCGGTTTACATTGAAGGGTACTTCTGGTGTCCTTGGAGAGAGAGCGTGAAGGCATGCATATGTGTAAGAGAGAGTGTATGATGTGTGTCTTTGTGTCTGCATGCGTACACGGTAGGGCCCATCACTCTACTACTCAGCTCCAGCCCCACATCTCTGGGGTAATATAATAGGCAGACCATCTGAACTTCACCTCTTTTACTTTCAGAACAAATGGTGACATTAGTGTACACTAAAACCAGCTTTTTTGAGGGGAGCGTTGCTGTTCACGTGTGTCTTATAAAGATAAGATCTGGTGGCCCAAGTCTTCTCTCTCCTTTGGCTGTGACAGATTTAAAACAGCATTCTTGGTGTTACTATGGTGAACGTTTGTCTGAGAAGCCATTTCATTTGTGTGAAGGTGGCTCGCTGCAGTGGATGCTGTTGTGCGGCGGAACAGCAATTCGCAAAGACGTATTAGAAACACTTTTGTTCTTGTTTCAATCCAGTTCATTTAGTTCTATTTCTATAGCACCAAATCACGTTATAGTTAAAGGTAAAGACCCTACAATATTAGAGAGGAAACCCCAACAATCACATGATCCCCTATGATCAAGCTTTAGGTGACAGTGGGAAGGAAAAACTCCAGTTTAACAGAAAGAAACCTCCGGCAGAACAGGCTAAGGAAGGGGCAGCATTTGAGTTGACCGGTTGTGGGTGAGGAAAAAGAGAAGATAAAAAAGAAGGTGAAGGAATTTAAATAATATTATTATATTTTATTTTTAGGCTGTGTGTGTGTCTGTCTGTGTGTGTTTGCTATTTAAGCCTTTCTCTATATTTGCGTGTTCGTTTAATCGAACAGGAATGAAAAACAAACAGAAACAGGAATAAGGAGTCAAATATTCAATTTAATAAAGCCATTTTCCAACAGTTTTACAGATCGATCTGGGTCAGGACTGCATGCCATCTGTATGAGAGATGACATGAAGTGCTGGCGATTTCTAACTGAAATTACAGATATTTTATTAGTCAACATATCAGTCTTGATGACGTCATTTACAAGAACAGAATAGGCAAAACAGAGAACTGCAATAACAACGTGGCCTCGATGTCTCCGTTTCTTATCATTGTTTGGTCTTCATCATTTACTCAGAATACAACAAGTCATGATGACACAGAACATTTATGCTTCTGCACTTTCAGTTAAATTATTTCTAGACAATTTGCTCAAGAAATGAATGTGTATGTAAGCAAATGTATGTAGCATATATCATATAGTCCTTCAAAGGCGACAGGAGAGGATTTCTGCTTTTTAAACAATGTCTGCACAGAGATCCACAGATCTAAATAATCAATAATCATGTTTGTCTCTGAATATTTGATCCATACCAGCCTTTGGGCTGTGGCTTTCACTGTCTAGACTTTGCTGTATCTTTGCATGCAAAGTTGCTTGTAGCTAGCTACCTGCTTTACATGCAGGATAAGGTTAATTGATTCTTCCTAGCTGACATCCCCACGGCCTCTGCATTAAGTACTGTAGTTTGCAGTGCAGAGGTCTCTGAAACTTACATCCCAGTGTGCATTAATGGCGTTTTTGCGTTATTAATTTTTTATTGGGCACTTATGGAAACCATGTGTCAAGCCTCTGCTTATCGCAGTGGGACTGTGGAGGATAAATAAGAAGTGAAAGCGGTGGTGCCCAGTTTATAGGGAGAAGCCTAAACAGCAATCCTGTCTGCACTGTACGCACACACACATGCTCACATAGGCACAAGGGGTGTGTTTTCTGACAAATTTAGAAAGAACAGTTGCTCTCAGTCTTTCTCCTGAAGTGTGTGCAGCGTGTGTGCCCTGCAGAAAATAGAGGAGTGAACTGTAATTTTACAGTTAAAATCTCACTGTGTTTTTATTTTTCGCGATGCTGGATTATCACTCGTGGCTCCGGCATGTCCCTTTCTGTGCTCGCTCAGTCAGTTTCATTAAATTGTGTGTCCTGTTCTGCTTAGCAGCAGCCAAAGCAAATGCAGGTTGTGCACATAGACAGGCAAACACTGAAGTCCCCAGAGAACCCGCCTTCTCCCCGCTACTCTCTGCTCCTCCACTCTCTGCCCCTGTAGGCCGACAGGCTCAGGTTTCGGGATCAGTTTAGGGTACACATTGATCTGTCAGAAGCTGGCACACATATAGAAAGAAGACTGGTCTTGTTTCACCACCGTCCTTTAGGCTTAGTCTCATGGAGGGTTTAAAATTAAGCCCCCCCCCCTTCCCTCCACACCGTCCTGTTAGCTACACTGGCCCCGCAGGGTTACTCAGGAGCAGGCAACCTTTATAGCTGCAGACTGCAGGGCTGCCAGCTCTGAGTACTACTATTACTATGACTCCCCTGTGAACCACTGACCTCTGTGTGGCTATGCTGATGACAATGTGTGCTTCAAAATCTTTAAAAAAAAAAAAAAGTGAGTGCAGTAGTTTGATTCCAGTGGTGGAAGCTTTAACCGCAGTGATTGTAGTGTATTGTATTTATTGCTCAACCTCATTGGACAGTAGCTGTTTTTCAGTGTGGTGTCCAGTTGTTTTGACAGTGTGGGAAGGTTCCTGGGGAAATGCCACAAGAGGTTTTTTTTTTTTTGTGATGTGAAGAATGCTAAAAGTCCTTTTGTCTTCAGCTATGCAGGAAAGAATTGCTTGCTTTGTTCTTGCTGCCTCTTTGGTGCATGTTGTTCCACCACATCCTCATTGATCCCGGACTCCTTTTTGGCTCCAGCTGAAATTAAATACATGTCTCAGAACACCTTTTGATGTGGGTTAGCTCTCAGTGCACAGAAACACTGTCAGGGCTTGGGAGCATTGATAATAGAAAACGAGACTTGAATTTTATACTGACGAATTTTATGGTTTATCCATTATGGGTATAATATAATTAATAGATGCCTCCTTGTGCGATTTTACATCCTTAGCATCTGTTAAGTAACTTGTTAACAACTGGATCTAATTCATGTCTAATTAATGATTTAACTGAGCAACAGGCAGTAAGCTTCTCCTGCAGCTCTGCCCTTTCTGTTTTAAACCCCATCCCACCACATGAGCACAGTATGTATATATATATACATATATGAATATATGCATACATACAGCATGCTCCACTGAGCTGTCACATCTTGCTGTTCTTTGAAAGTGTTTTTGCTTACAGTAATAGAAAAAAAAAAAGTAAGTGACCACATCACTTCAGATGTCCTCTTCATTTTCATCTCGGCTGGCTGAAAACACTCAAAATCATTTCTGTGTATTTTCTATGGTTAAGCTAATCATAACTGATGAAAAACATGCCCTTCCTTTGCCTGTTTTGTCCAGTCCGGAAATGAATTGCCGTCAGTAATTGCCAGATGTTTGTTACCAGGGGTGCAGTATATCCTGTGATGGCCTTCAGAACAGAGGGTACTGCTGCTAGCACATGCTGTATTCCCAGAAAGACATATTGTCTGATGGAGCTGCTTTGGCTTTCGACGTAAGTGACTTCTCTCTTGGGATCACAGGGTTGCGCTCGCCAGAAACTGTACATCCACATCAAGTTAACCCCCCCACCTCCCCCCCTTCTTGTGCATCTTCTCTGCTTCCCACAGTGCAAACTCCATGTTGATGCAACCTTCAGGGTGTTTTTAGGAGTGTTGCTTTGCTACAGTGTGAGACAGTGTGGGAAAAAAAAGTCTCACTCCATTCCACTGTTGTACCCTCTTAGCGGTAGACTGGCAATTGTTCTCCTTGACCCCTGTGCTGCTCAGATGGAGTGTGAGCGAGGGAGGGTAGCTGGAGGGAGAAGTGCTAATGGGATTTACATGAGTGCAAGAACATGTGGAGAACAAAAAAAAAGAAAAAAAGAACTTGTGCTATTTATGAAAAATGTGCTGTTGCTCACAAATGTGATGCTGTTAACAAATACTGTTATCCACATTGATATCCAGCAGATTTCTTTTCCTCCTTAGTGCCGTATTCATTAGTTTCATTTAATGGCTTTTATATACACTGTCTTCTTTTAATGACATTGAGTCTGACATGGAAATCTTATGTTGAGCTTCCCAGCTCTAAAGGAGATGGATGGCTTTGAACACTCTCTGACCTAACCCTGTCGGACACACGCGCACGATCGCACGCATGCTGAAGCACCAAAAAAAAAAAAAAAGCATTATGGCCAAAAAACGTTGCCTGGCAGGCGTACAGACGAGGGTGAATTTTGCTGTGCACGTTCATCTGTCTCTCACGGCGACACTGCCAGGCTGTGTTATGCCAGCAAATGTAGCATTAATCTGGTTGTGCATTATGCAACACAGACTAATAGGCTACGCATGTAACTGTGATACAGTTCACTGAAGAAGCAGTGTTTTGACAAGAGTCGTCCTCAGATGTTGGCAGCCGCTGAGTTTGCTCTATGTGGGGAGGTTAGTGGGTTGCGGAGGGCATGCAGGTACGATGGAGGGTTCCTTTGCTTAACACAGACACTTTATGCAACATTAGTTTCCCCAAGCTTGCTGCAATAATGTTAATTTTCAGACTTTTGTTCCTGTTTATATTTTGGGGGCCTAGTTTTAAGGCGTCAGTAGGCTCTGGGTGGGATTGGGGAGACAGCAGCTGTTCAGAATTGGCAGGGTGCTTGCCTGGGGGAGGGGAGGGGAGTACACATATATATGTGAGTGTGCACCTGCAGTTGGGGGGTGGGTGAGATTTGGGGCTTTGGGAGTTGCTGGTAGTGTGGGTAAGTGTTTGCAGGAGGGCTGTACACTTGGTTTTCCTGCAAGCATACAGTGTTTGAAAAGAAAAGAAAAAAACCAGGGCAGAAAAGTCTCATCATCAACGTCAAGTATGGCTTCATACTCTCCTGCCACAGTGTGTAGGAGGCACTGCTACACAGCACAGTCCTTTCCTTACTTGCATAACACCAAATTAATGAAATCTGAATAAAAGCATGGCTGTGCCATGTAATCATTACATCCTCTCATCTTCTTCTTTTGTGTTAATTATATTCACACGATGCGGTTCATGGTTAAGAGCTCATTAGATAGACTCTCATCCCTCAATATACCCATAAATCCAATTGTCTCTTATATGGCAGTAAATTGCAAAACACACCTGCAGGAAGAAAACTAGCAGAATTTATTTTGTTTATGAATAAGCCTAGAGTGTCTGATGAGTCACTAAGATATAAAGGGGAGAATTTTAACTATTAAGTTTAACTATTAACTATTAACTCGAGTTGGTATGAGCATTCTTTGTGGTTTATAGGAGCAGCAGAAGTATGAGTCTTATTGGAGGATGTACAGAGGATGCCAAATTCTTGATGTTGCCTGAAGATTTTTTTTTTTTGGGGGGGGGCAGAGCTTTAGAACCATGGAGCAGATTGCTGTGCCATGTCTGTCACTGAGAGAAGCTGAAAAGCTGCAGGTGCCAGCTTGCGGCACGCTAAAACCTAAACCCCGTCCGTACTTGCTGCTGTAATGAACTCACAGCTTCACCAAGTGCAATGTGGTCCAGATGCCTCATTCATGGCCACTAATCAGCTGAAAGATTATCTGCCACCCTCTCAAATGCTGGAACATTATCGATGCACGCACAAACACACAGCTTGTTGTGTTTCACGCTAGATCTTGGAGCCCTCCCCTGCATGTTTCTGTTGGCAGGGAGGAATGAAAGAGAGGTACTGTAAAGGTCTCCTCAAATGTCCTGGATGCTACAGTTCTGGTCAGAAGGTTCTCTATGTGAGGATTCACAAAGTCACAGCACAGCACCGTCGCCTAGACGGCCCTTTACAGGCTTTAATTGTACCATTAATCTCATAAATCTGGCGACTAATCCCAACCTGGAATAGAAATTTGTTGACTTAACGGCTTTGCCAGAAAGTGGGTGAAAATAAACAAATAAATAAACGTCTCAACAGTAATGACTATCTTGGTATAGTGTTCTGATTATTTGCAAGGTATTGACCTGAACTTTTTGTTACCTTTTACTGAAGGTTTCATCACCAATAAATACATTAAAAAAAACCTTTTCACTAATTAATTATTAACATTTAGTCTTGGATAAACAATAGGTTGTAAATGAAAGAAGTCACAAAGAAAGATTAAGAGGCGATTCCAAAGTAGATGATGGATTAGACCATTAAGCAAAAGGATTTGCTAAACGTGGGAGCATGTGAAAGAGTTCTGAGAGTAAGTAAAGTAAGGTGAAAGGGACGAGGCGCAGTGGAATTAATGCGTTTCTCTTGAGCTCTGCCTTTGAATGGCATTTCATCGCTAAGCCATTTAAAGAGAACTGTGTTGGTTTGATTGGCTTGTCACAAGGGTGGATTGTGAAGGAGGAGGTTTCAGTTGTAACCGCATTCACAAAAATGCCCTTGCAGTTGCTGAAGTGTAACAGTTAAAGCCGCAGTGAATCATGGCTTACTCATAAGTATTAAACAAGTGCAAATGTGCACAGTGTTTTTTTTTTTTCCCCCACAGCTTTTTTCATGTTTGCCTGAAGGGAAAGAGGGCAAAATAAATACTGATTGTTTTACAAAAATAACAATCAGTGCACATTAGTCACCAATAAATAACAGCAATATAGTTCAGGTAAATGGTTCTAAGAAAATGGTTCTAAGAAAGGAACTCCTACTTGATCAGATTTGTTTTTCCATGCATTACTTTTAAACTCGGGCTTTAAAGGACAGATTTGCATTAGAGGCCTAGTCATACATTTTAATGCATCATGGAAGAGTGGGCAGCTGAGCTCAGTCCTGATGTGCATTATTTGCTGAGTTCGACATGTTCCCAGATGATTTTGAGATTTTTTTTCTCCCCATCCAATCCCTTCAAGCCCCTTGAGTAGATTTTTCTAGATCAGCAGCTGCATATTTGAGGACTTCTGCTGCCAGTGCAGGTCTAAAAGCCTTAGGCCAGCAATGGAATCAGCAGAAAATGGTCATTTGGTGTCAGAAGTTGGGTCTGATGCCACTAAAGCGCACTAATGTGAAGCAGTGGTTGGGTGAATCAGGTCCCTCAGGAAAGCGCTTGTGTGCTGCAACCACTATTTCTTTACAGACTTTGCTAACACTGTAATTAAAATAGTTAATATCCTTTATGCCCATCTTTTAGGATGCTTTTTTTTATGCCTAATACTAACGAATAAATAAAAGCGTATGAAATCATGGCTGGTACAAGTGTTGCCTCACTAGCTGGCTGACTACTGTACCTCAGGCTCTCTGCTGCAGCTGAGAAAAAGCTAAAAATAGAGAAAAGCCCTTCGTTCTCTTTTCTTTCATTTTCTAAATATTTGATTTTGCAAAATGAACTTGGGGAACCCCTGCATGTAGCAGCTTGCCTGAAAAATTCATTACAGTTTGAATTTTTCCTGCACTATACAGTATGAAGAGCTGTGCTATGACGCGTAATAACAGAGAACACACTTTCTGAGTGACGCAACTCGTGCCACTCAACTGCAGCATGTACTGAATGTTTATGAATGGACCTGCACTTACCTGTATTGTGTCTTACACTACATGCGCCATGTCACAGATGGATTATGCAAAAGGTCGTGGGGGTTGTAGCTTGTTGTACAGAAACAGAACATAGAAGAGGGAGGGATGGAGGCAGGCAGGCTTGAGATGCTGATCAAGTTCTTAGTGCTCCTTGTGACTTGTCATGTCCATGCTTAAGGGGCTTACAGAGTAATGCCTGGAGGTAAAGTGGTACAGAAGTCTGATGGGTGGCCTGAATGTTGATTTCCAATTCAGGACGGCTTTGATTATGCTGTTCAAAAGGTTCCCAGTAAAGACTTTGGTTTGGGTCTGTACCCGCCTGTGCTGCTGCACTGCTAGATCAAAGTTTTCCACTTAATCCAATAAACTCTTCACCACTTTCTGCACCTGAATATGAATTCAAATGAAAACAGAATTATTAAATTAAGTATTAAAAGACTAAAATTCTTGCTTGTTCAGCATGTTATCATCCACTGTTCACAGTGATGCTCTAGATTGCCTCACAATCTAGAGTATTTATAGTGCTAGTATTAAATATTAAATATTCCCTAAATATAAAGATGTTTGACTTTAATAAGTAGTCTATGTTTGCTGAGCAAAACTGGTGGCCGGCAATATTACTAACAGGCTGAATGTGGAAATGCATCACATCCTATGTGTGTCCGAGTTAGTAATAATTAATATAGTAGTGATTATTCTCATGCATTTCTGCCACCAGTACACTTTTGTTTCTGCTCATGCACATCTCTTGATTTCCATTTCATTCTCCTGCCTGACTGTTCCTATTTGACTGGAAGCACTTCTGCAAGAACCTATAGAGAACTTTTCCCCCATTATTCACCTGGTGCTAAATGCAAAAACATGCATAATCTTGCAGAAGGGACTCGTCCCCCAACGAATGTGCATTTTATTATAATTGGGAACACAACATGATGCATCAACACATAGCAAATGGATTTGGAGATGCAAGCCTTTTGTGTGTGTGTGTGTCTGTGTGTGTGTATGTATTGTATAAATAACTCATGCATATTAAAGCAGTTTGTCCCAGCGGCCTCGTTCTGTGTGCGTTTGTGTATGTGTGCCCTTTGGGTGAAACTGTAAGGTTAGGACTTGTAAGAAGACACTGCTATGTCAGCAAGTTGTCATGACAATGCCGTCATTCCCCTATTTCATTGTGTTTTTCCTCCTCTTGTCTCTCGGGGGGTTGGAGAGGAGGTCACATGACTGAACTGATCCCCATAACCCAGGGATACATAGAGCAGCGTTCCCCTTCTGTGACTCTTTTTCTAACATCAGCCGCTGCATAGATCATTTATCAAAAACCTGCTGCTACACTTTCCAAAGAGCTGTAGGAACTCGACGGTGCAACAAATCAAAGTTCTGTGCTGACATATCACATAAAGTGTATGTTATTAAATAAAGTAGAATGCCTCATTCATATTTTCCCCTCTGCTGTACAGCAGGTGTGAGAATCAATTGTTATCGTAGGGCAGAGTGAACAGTTAATGAGGGAAGCATAACGCTACATAAATCAACATGGCACAGCTCAAATAACGCACACAAGACAATGTGACTGCATCTTTTTTAGATATTAGGCAGCTCCCACGTAATGCACCGAATACAAATCCAAGGTCGTTCAGTTGCTGCCTGCTATCCATTCCCAGGCTTGTTTAGAGGCTGGCTGAGCGGTGTAGGCTAATGGCCAGGTGGAGCGCTACATAATTCATTGAAACAAAGCTTGCAGCCAAAGAGCTGGAAAGAGGGGGATTATAGAGCAAGGCTCATACCTCTACAGCCTTTATTGCAGGACAGTCACAAGAGAGAAATAAATTCCAAAACAAAAGAGGTTTTCACATTGGGCTGCATGTAAAAATCAGTGTGCTCACATAGTTTGTGGAGTTGTGTGAGTTGCAGCTTCGACCTTTTAACTTCACTGTCAAGGAAAGTCCCATCCTTTTATTTTGTCGATGTGCTTAAATCAAATCATTAATCTGTGCTAATTAGTTTGACCACCGGGGAGCTGCTTCATTAGGTGCAATGTGCTTTCTCATCAGGTCCTGTGGCTCTGCATCCTCTGCTGCTCTGGCTGAGTTTCACGGTTGAGGGGTGAGGAGAACACAAGGTCAGGAGAGGTCAGGGGGGATGGAAGGTCAAGAAAAGCCATTTACATTTTTATGTCTGAAATTCCATTCGCTTCGTGCAGCTGTACAAGCAGCTAGGTGCCTTGGTAACTACCAAAGAAAACAGCATAAAAACAGAAACGCCACAAGATCGAGTGCAGTTCTTTCCTTCAATTCTTTTAATTCATTCCTCTTTTTCTCTTTCACCTTCATTCATTCCTACGAGCTGTGAATGAGTCAGTGCAGGCATGAATACAAAGAATCAGAAGAAACCGGCAGCTAACGGAGTGCGTAGGAGGCAGAGCGGAGACAACAGAGCAGAACTGGTCCCTGAAGGTTAGATGTAAGAGGGATGCTGCTGAGCAAGCTTTATCACTCAGTTACACAGCAGGATCAGTCACCACAGACTGCAGCCCAGCTATTTTTCTTTTGCACTCCCTCTGTTTCTTGATGTTCACTCTTTATTCTCACTCTCCATCTCAGATATTGTGACCATACATCACATTTGGTCAGATACTGAACTGGTAACACTGATAAGTTGTCACTGTGTGCATTACAAGACTGAGCAGACACCAATGTATACTGGTGCTTGACTGGCTGTTAGAGGCATAGAATTAGTTTCTTTCTGTCTTGCTTTATTGCCTTTCTCTTTCTGGATTATTGTTGAGTAAATCTTCTCTTCTCTTTGCCTGACACCGCTGTGTCCATCCATCACAAACACTGGAGCTGAACCACTAAATTGGTGTCAGTGAAGCAGTTTAAAACTCTAACCTCACTCCTCCTTCACTCTCACCCTTAAATGCACCTTGCCTCTCCACTGTCACGCATACGGGTGAATATACATTAGATTGAATGTTTTTAAGATGCAGGGAGAGCTGACCTTGAACGCCATTGAAGTCACTGAGATGTAATTGAAACACTGTGCTTCTTGTTGAGCTGCTTTCAGTGCAGGGATGATTGTATTTTCTCTTTGATGGTGCATTTTGTGTATGTTGACTTGCATGCAGTGAGAATACATCCTCAATTTGTATCTTTTGATGCATGTCTGATGCATACAACATTACCTCAACCTACTGAAAGTCAGACTGATCATCCATGTGGATGATTTAGATGCCAACTTCGTATAGCATAAGAGTGAAAATGCACTAATTGCAATGCAGCGCTCCTAATCCATTACCTCTACATGTGTATAAAGCATCAAGTCTTCATGTATTGTCCTTCACGTGCTGCAGGTGAAGGTCTATTGCGTAATTCAGTGAAGTGAGCGTGTAGGCGTCATGCCTTCCTCATTGGCATGCACCCCTGCAGTCCACTGACGTCTGCCACCGCAGCATGTGTTGCTCGTGTGTGTGTGTGTTTCATGGAGCGCTGCTGCTGTGCCAGCATATTCCTCAATCCGATGGCTGTGCCCTGGCTGCCCTTCAGGCCTGACAAGGCCCTCCAATCCCTTCATCCCAACCTGCTGATCCTGAACTATCTCGGATCTATGCCAAGTGGGCAGGATAGGGCAACGAGTAAGGCACAGTTTATGACCCCCCACCCCCCTCACCCCTTGTCCTTCAATCACACAACACTGTTAACGTGATGGATGGAGTAGCAGGACAGACTTGCGCAATCTTCCAAAAGGGATAAAATATGGCCATCCTGGCTAGGCCCCCCACAAATGAGGAGGATGGAGTTTGGAGGGCAATCAAAGGACCATTCTTGGTGGTTAACCTTTGCATGACAACACGCTGGTTGGATGCACCTGGTGTATTTGTGACTCAAGCCAGAATGTGCTTAAACTGTGTTGTTATATTTGGGGCAACTGGGAGCTCTATGAGAGATTTATCTGTTGCAGTCCTCTCCAAAAATAGCCACCTTAACTAGTCATTTAGTTCTACTTTTATACACTTTTGGATACTTTTCTAAACAGCTTGTCAAATAACAGATTTGCTGATTTACTTTGCTGCATTTTTGGACATTTGACGGAAAACTTTACTTAGTTAATTGCTAGTTGCAAGAGTCGCACTTAAAAGATTTTTAAGACTGACACTGAAATGGATAGTTTCAGTTTAAAAATCTGATATTTTTATATA
>JASGAU010405527.1:8961-19512 GCA_030220045.1 Australoheros facetus
CTTTAAGATCAACAGTCATAGTAGATCAAAGGGACTTGTGTACAGTCTGTTATATAGGATAAAACCCCAGAAAAACATCTGATGGTGACTCAGTAACCATGTTCCACCAGCTAAATTCAAACTTTAAAACATACGGTTGCAGGAGCTGTAAAACCAATCAAATTATTTCAAAGTAAATGTCATGTCTCCAGTTGTAGCTCTTGTCACTTGATGATACACCATTTAGGGTGGCATGCCAATAATGTAACATTTTATAAAGATTAAAACAAACATTCTTTTTTCTTTAGCTTAAGCATCTTAAAATAATCCTAAAATATTTTTTATTGTATTTATTATAGATAAACAGAAAAACAATATTCTAAATACACACTGTAAACATTGTTATTTAAAATAATAAATGGAGGGCTTAAAATACTTAAACCAGCTTCTGTACACAACCACATTGGATTTAAAACAAATGAATCAAAATCAAAACTAAATTTTCCCAAAAACAACAAAACAAAAAGAAGAATCCTTTGCAGTTGCATGTTTAAGGTCTGGTACCCACGCAGGCCACCTCTCTTGAGAAGCTTTGCGAGGCAAGCCTTTACCCCAGCAGCCACTAGTTGCTACTTGTTTGTGGGTCTTTCAGTCTTCACTTATGGTTTTACTAAGTACCTTAATCTGCTTCACAGATTAAGCAAGCTCAATTCAAGTCATGTAACATACCCAGCTATTTAAAGTTCAATTTCTTTGCCTTTAGAAGCTCATGAGTTGCTTTTGAAGCATGTTTTAAGTCATAATCCGCCTGCACTGTAAAATGCTGTGCCACCCGTTTTGCAGCATTTGAGTCATTGCAGAAATTGCAGCTCTATAGATCTCAGAATTCATCCTGCCCTTTTTGTCAATAAACATCGCTGACCTGTATTACTGGTAGGTATACCTGCCCATGCCATAACACTGATGTTGTATGCTTTGGATTATCAGCCCTGCCTCTCCTCGTCTGTAGTCCTTGTTTTGTGTGTCCCCAAAAAAATCTGGTTTCAGAACTGTGCGGGCTATTTTTGTTGTTGTTGTTTTCAAGCTTATCTAGATTTTCTTCATCCTGAGTGTTACCAATGGTCTTATGTTCATTTACATTCACGAGTGCATGTCTTGATTGCAAATGTTGACAATGATATACTTGCCTCCATGAGAGTGCTCTTGGCTACATGTTGTGAAGAGGTTCTGTTTCCCCCAAAGAAAGAAATCTCATATCCACTTTGAGTGTTTTCCTGTGCAAGTCTGTCCATTTAATGCTGATGCCTTGATTTGATGCATGGTCATAGGTTTCTTGTACCTCTGATGGGTCTCTTTTTTTTTTGGATAAAAAATTTTGGACCTCATATCGAGAGTTACAGCTACCAAATGTCGATTCAACATTTTAATTAGTCATGAATTAACATAAAACACCTGACCATGAAACTGCTTATTAGTTAGATTCTCCAAACCTTTGAAATGAAAGGAGTATGTTAAAAGTGGCTGATTATAAATATCTGGTTAATGGAATATTTTTATTAAACCTCTTTAATGACAGCTATGCTTCTTGATTGCTTTATTTGTGGTGATGTACATAACCAAAATTTTTTAATGATAGATCCAGTAGAATTTCCTAGTGCTGGCAGTGATATTTCACCTTTTGGTCAGCATGTCGTGTCCCCGATGGACGTCCCTTTACACTTTACATGGTGACACAGTGTTTAAAGCTGTTAATGCTGTAAGTGTAATTATTTTGATTACAACAGCCAGTTGTCTAAGCACCATCAGATGTATTGCTGTTACCAGTGCCTTTGTTTTATTATATTTCCTTATCTGGAAGAAGGCCTGTGAATTGAAACAATACCTGAATAGAAGGAATAAGCATATCAAGTCAAAGTGTGCAACACTTTTTTTTTCTTATTCATAAATATTCATCCTTTGACCAGTACTTCATCCCCTACTGTGCAATACTTTTATGTTCTTATATATATTCCATAGCAGAAGTGTACTCACTTGTACACTTGGAGCCCAAGGATGCTATTTATATTATTCATAGCTCTTTGTCTTTATATCTTACCCCTGAGCTGTCAAGGTAATCAAAGAGAACTCATGGTGTGAAGGGAAATGGTGTTAGGCTAAATGAGATGGGTAGGAAGTGCACATACTGAGAACGTAACGCACATGGTAGGTGGTGAGAATTAATTTAATTACATGTAGCAGATGTATGTGAAAGATAAACCATCTGCCTGATCAAAACTGACTACTTTGTGCGCTATGTGTGATTGTGTATTAACTCAAATCCTTCCTGCAGATTTCATAAATTATCCCTAGCTACAGAAAAAGGAGTGGAGCTGCAATATAGTTGCATTTAATTAAACTAAACAATTGTAGTATAGAGATTTAGCTGTGAAATTCTCTCAATGATTTTATTCTCATTTCCTGTCAGGTTGAGGAAGGAGGATGGGGAAGAAAGATGCCAGTGCGACCAAATTACCAGTTGATCAATACAGAAAGCAGATTGGTGAGTCCTCTGTCCTGCTGCTCAGCAACAAATCAATCAAATGTAATTAAATGAAATAACACGCAAGATGTAATTTAAAAAAAAAAATCTGAAAAATGGTTCCATAAAAATCAGAAGTTTTACAGTTTAAATTTGGCTGATCTTTCTTTGAGGTAATCTTCTCAGGTATGTGTTTGATTTATTCAACATTTATCAGGTTGCTCACTGTCAGATAGCCAAGGTGGACCAACAAAAGAAAATTTAGAGGAGACAGTGTGAACTGTGGTGGGTGCCAGATCAAAACACAAGTTTATTGACCATACCAACACAACCTTTACTTACACCATGAGCACCTACCAGATTTACCTACCTGCAACTTTGTCTGCTTCCTAGTTAAAGGAATGCCATTTTGACACAGTGTAGTGTAAGACACACTCTGTCGTCCAACACTGCTCACGAGGCGCAGCACGGTGGGTGTAAAATGACAATTATGATCATATTGATGTCTATTGCTCTGTTGTGATTTCATAAACACTTTCCCGGTGAGTTTATGGGCTTGTGATTGACAATTTGTTAGCCAGTGAGTGAGCCCTTCATAGTCTGATCCACCCCTCGCTTGTCAGATTTGGTTGCCAAGATTGCGGCAGCAAAAAGCTCAGCCTGAGGCTTCATAAAGTGACTTCACTAACCAATGGGTGACATCACAATGGCTACATCCATATTCATACTGTTTATGGTGAAAATTAATTCAACAAACTGCTGTTCTCCATTTCATAGCATAAAATAAATTATCTTGGTATTTACCATGGATCTAGCAGTGTAATCTCATTGTACATTCTATATAATTACAAATTAAGGATTAAGCATTCTATTCTATTCTATTCTATTCTATTCTATTCTATATAACATATGGCTTATAGTTTCAACAAAAGAGTATCAATATATTAACTGATAATTAAAACAATAAGGTTACTGTTAATTATTTTGTGATGCATTTTTGGTCGTTTGGATACTTGTGGTCTAACTCCATTTCAGCAATATTTATTCACTGGCTGATGTGGGCATTCCTACAATGACAGTAATTCAAGTTGCCTTATAGAAACAAGCTGACATCCCACATTTAAGAAATGCCATGTAATACTATGTTACTGGGAAGTCACTGGTGGGAATTTTCACATTTATCCCAGACATTTGCCACAGTTGGCAAATGTAGGAACAAGCATCATCTCTTTGCATAGTTTTGGAACCTTTTCTAGTTTTCACCACAGTAAAGAGAAACTTTAAAAAACCAAATTCACTGACATTATGCAAACTGTGCAAGTAATTACCCTTAGTCATGAAAAAGTGGCATCTCAGGTGACAGACAGTGAATATCTTGCTTAAAAACCTCCCTCTGTCCTATGTTGCCAGAAGCTGTTTTGTCAAGGTTTATGGTCTATCTGATCATGTAGTATTTACGTCCCCCTTCATTCCCCTTTCTTCACAAAAGGCCAACTAAAGCAATATGATTGGAATCAATCAAAATCAGCCAACTTTAACATGCCAGCTGTGGTTGCTTAAAGATCAGTCTTGCTATCAAATCTTTTTTTTTTTTTTTTCCCCTCTTGTGGGGAAAACCCAAAAGGCCGACAGTGGCAAAGCTGGATAATTGTGGGCAGCTGACTGACATAAATACAAAGGGAAGCTCTGTTGGCCTTACAGGCTTAAAGGTTTTACTTCAAATCCCGGGAGTCACATTTTGTTAACGTGAAATGTGACACAGCAGTCTTGTATGACACAAAATCATCCTGAGAGAATGAGATTTTATCAGCAATTGGACTTGTGGCTTTTAATAAAAGAACTGGTTTTTGGCCTTGATTAATGATTATTAATGACCATTAATGAGTTGAAAAGTGTGACACATTCCAGAAAATTAAAGATATTAATCGAACATGACATATTAGAATTATGTACATCTCCCTGACTGTGGGAAACTAAGAAGCAGTAGCTTCTGCTGTTTGACTGACACATTTTTCTTAAACATCAGGCAAACAGCAATCTGCACAAACATTCAAGGAAACAAAGATGACCCAATATTTAACTTGTCCACTTGATTCGTAGCCCAAGAGAGACAGCACAACAATATTTGGTTACTCAAATGTGCATGTACTTATTTTGGGGTCTTTTGTTTCCAATTAGTGGTTAAATACATTAGATACACTTTGCTAGTACCAGTTTGGACCCCCTTTTTTACCTTCAGAGTTGCCTCAATTCTTTGTGGCATAGATTCAACAAGGTGCTGGAAACATTCCTCAGAGATTTTGGTCCATATTGACATGATAGTTTCTGCAGATTTATCACACAGTTGCTGTAAAGCTGCAACTCTGGGGTATCTCAAAGGTGCTCTATTGGATTGAGATCTGGTGACTCTGGAGGCCATTTAAGTACAGCGAACTCGCTGTCAAGAAACCAAAGTGAGATGATTTGAGCTTTGTGACAAGGTACATTATCCGGCTTGAAACAGTCATCAGAAGATGGGGACACTGTGGTTATAAAGGGATGCACATAGTCAGCAACAATACTCAGTCTAGGCTGTGGTGTTTAAATGATGCTCAGTTGGCCCCGAGGGAGACAGAAAATATCCCCCATACCATTAAACCACCACCACCAGCCTGAACTGTTGATACAGGGCAGGATGAATCCATGCTTTTGTGTTGTTTATGCCAAATTCTGGCCCTACCAAGTGGCAGCTGGAGCAGAAATCAAGACTCATCAGACCAGGCAACATTTTGTACCGAGTCTGTGTGAACAGTAGCCTCAATTTTCTGTTCTTAGCTGACAGGAGTGACACCCGACGTGGTCTTCTGCTGCTGTAACCCTTATACTTCAAACTCTGACATGTTGTTTGTGCAGAGATGCTCTTTTGCATACCTCAGCTGTAATGAGTGGTTATTTGAGTTACTGTTGTGGCAAAATTGCAGTAAATCATCAGTTTCTGTAATTCAAAAGCCAACAACCATGACGCGTTCAAAGTCACTGAAATACCTTTTTTCCTCAGTCTGCTGCTGAGTTTAAACTTCATCAGGTCATCTTGACCATGTCCGTAAGGCTGAATGCATCGAGTCACTGCCATGTGATTGGCCTTGTATTTTGTGTTAATGAGCAGCTGAACTGCTGTAACTGATAAAGTGGCTGGTGAGTGTATTAAACAGCAAAATAAAACACACACATTAATAGATAATATATACAGCTGAGGCATGTGAAACACTAAGTTGACTCTAGCTCTAGACAGTAAAATGGTGGGTTTGTATCAAGTTGAGTATCATTATAATTGTTTATTGCATTATGTTTTAATAGGGTATTAAAAACACCAGAAACCTGTAATTACCACTTTCTCATCACAAAGATGACAAAGATTCTGAAGCCCTATGGAAAACCTCACGGGTGATATAAATCAGTCCTATCAATCTTGTAACTTGTGAAAATCCCATTATAAGGCAAGAATCATATATATAAAATATAATGCCTGTTTAAGAAGCTGTACACTACCGTGACCCTACAGTGACAATAATGGCATTGTTCTAAACCTTCCTCCCAGCTGCCAGTACATGATTTTTCCCTCTGGTGAGTCACATCCTCAGATTATTCCAGGTTTTGTATTTTCTGGTGTCAATTTTGTGTTAACAGGACTCACAGTGCTCTTGTGGGTTCTGAAGCAAAATGTTTGGTCGTTTTGCATTTTTAAAGTCATGTCACATCTGTAATTAAAAAAAAAAATCTTATTATTGTTTAAGAAAAAGTGCCACTAGAAGTCCAATTGTGTTTTTCTTTTCTTTATTTTCCCCCATGTGAAACGTTTTTACACTACCAGCCTGTAAAGGAGGGGATTAATGTTGTATATGTTTTCATATTGGGACAGGAGAATGGAATTATTTAGCCTGAGGATATCCCTTAAACGTCTGCCATTATGCAAAACCTGGCAGGTTCAACAAACATCCTCTACCACGGGTGCAGAAACTCTTATTCCCCACCCCCACCCCTCCTTACCCATTTAGTGTTTTCTTTCTGAGCACATCTTATCACTTCAGAAATATGTGATACACTTTGGACCCATCTCTCCCGCCGCCTTCCTCCGACCCCTCAATTTCTACCATTTTCCTTCTGTTTGAAAAGGACGGCCATCAGGCAGTTTCGGCGAACCGCTGTTTAACAGCAAAGGTGAAAAACAGAGAGTGGGGGAAAAAGATGGAGAAAAATGAAGTCTTCAAATATAGCACGGGTCTTGGTCTTCTGAGAGCTGGAATAGGGCACACATGGTAATTTGAAATCGTAATAGGTGGCTTATTCATGGCACATCAGCAGTAGTCCAAGCTGGTTGTTGAGCTGTACCATCATCTCTGCTGGAGTGCTTTTGTCATGGCAGATGGCCATTAAATGGCTACTGTTGACACTCTCTTTTTAAATAACATTATTAAACCTGTTATAATTGAATACCCTCAGGATAGGTAAAGCTGTAGCTTTCTTACATGTAAGTACAAGTGTACTATTCAAGTAATGATCCCTACTGCTTGTTGAAAACTAGGGAAATTGTCCACACAGATAAAGACATCTTCAATTTTACATACAGAATGTCAAGTCAGAAACTATTAGCTTTACAAGTTACCTTTTTACATGCAAATAAAAGATAACACCCCTGATATTGTATTGAAATACTTCACTCCGATCTGGAGGTAGGACAGCACAGTATATCAGCAAGGTATACCAGTTATCTCTTGCCATTATATATATATGGATAATCTTCATGTACTATTTCACTTCCTTTCTCTTCCAGTAACAGAAAAAGGGCTCAGTGTCTGGCATCAGTTTTCCGGTTCTACCACTTATTCTGGCATATGTCAGTGATCCGCACCATGTGGTCACTGACTATTTGGCTGCAATGCCACATAGACACAGAAGCAAAGCAAAGCATGAAAACTGTCAAACATGCTGTCAGTGTGTTTCCCGAATTGTCCCAGGGCACTCAGAAAGTACTAGACAGGGCTGCCCATCCAAATTACTCTGCCTGTGTTGGATGCGGTATGTAGGATGGTTAGACACAAACATGCAGCTACAGAAATATTCAGGTATTTTAGTTTTTTTCTATGGGCATACTTATGCTTCTGCTTGTAGACAGTGATGGCATGTTATCTATAGCCTATTGTTTTTACATATGTTACCTTTTACAAGAACTCGTATCATGCATCAGTTTAAATAATGAATTGGTTGTTACTTCAGAGCGATCCTTGTTTCAGACCATATAGCTAAATCCATTTAATTCACACTCACATTCACAACTATTGCCAATTTGGACTGTGGGATGAAATCGAAGTACTCGGACAGAATATGCAAAGTCCACACAAAAAGAACCCAGTCAGCAGATTCAAACTCAGGACCTTCTTGTTGTGAGTCAACACTGCTAACCAATGCACCTCTGTGCTACTCCAAAGTTTAGCTGATTAGAGGATAAGTGACTTTAGAGTGCAATTGTTAACTTCCTTAAAGACCTGTAACCATTTGTTGGAATAGATTCAACAACATGCTGGTGCTGGAAAATCTGGTTCCCTAGATTTTGGTCCATATTGACATGATAGCCTTACACAGTTGCTGGAGATTTATCAGCTGCACCTCCATGATATGAAAGTCCTGTTCCACCACGTCCCAAAGGTCCTCCTTTGGACAGAGAAACAACCAAGAATTCAGCAGCTTGGGGAACAACTCATGCTAGAGCAGGTCTCAGAAACATACAGTAATAGTGTTTCATTGTTTTTATATTCATGTAATTGCTAAAAAATAGTATTAGCTAAAATATTACTCAAATGAAAGCAGCTGAGCTATACTAGGATCATGATATGCTTGCGTTTCTCAGGTCTTCAAAAGTAGAAAATAATTCATCCACAAAAATGACTCCCATGTTTCTCATTTTATTCCATTTTTTAAAAACAAAGAAGCCATCCCTGATGGAAGGGGGGAAGAGAGGGCTGAACAGATAGAAGCAAGAAGAAAATACCCCCAAAGATCTCTTCATATTCTTTTAAAGTAGATATTATGGCGGTGGAGGTCATTATCTAGGGGTTTGTTGCATATAAAAGCAATTGAATTTAATCTTCTCATTAGAGACGTGATGTAAATGAACCACTGCGCTGCCATTACAAATGTGGTCGTGCAGTTTCAAGCAGAATATTGGTTACTGGTTGCATTGTGATAGTGGGAAACTTGATCTCATCGCAAAGGGAAAGTGTCAGCGATCAAATTGCTATTCTAAGCAAAGAGGGGTATTATTAGTATCACATCATGGTTGGAGTGAAGGTTTCAAATGGCTCTCAAATGCTTTGGGAAAACTCAGTCAACCCTCTTCAGAATGTTACCGGGGAGACTAAAAGATAGAAAAACCACATGATCACAAGGATCAGGGCACCAAGCTTTGTTTGGTAACAGATAGAAAACCAACTTTATAACAGATACATTTTCTAAATAAAGAACACATTATTCCAGTCTGCAGTTACACTGTCAAAGGAAGACTGTCTCGTCAGAGGATGAGTAGTGTCTCTAAACCGCTTCTCAGAAAGGGGAAACAAGCACAAACACTTGGCTTTGCTTAAGGCATACCGACATGTTTGAGTGGACAACTGGATAAATTTAAAGATGACTTTAGCTTTGAGATTTACAGCAGTAACAGATGGGTGTGTGTAAGGAGATAATTAGTATAGAGAATGGCACTGCAGTGTGTCAGTACACAATGATTGGCTAGAATTGAACATCTGCACCAATTCTACAACACGTTGACCAATAAAAGTAGCAACCCACTGTTCAGAGACATGTAACACCCTTTGAGCTACATCCTTGTGTATTCAAACTGTGGATTTGGTTATTTGATGAGCAAGGAGTGCTGAATATCATAATAAAATATTTGGGACATTGTGACACCATTTTTGGTAACATGCTCATCTTTGTACAAAGTTGAGGGGGCCAGCACTCGAGCTTGAATGTAACTGTCATTAATGCAAACAGAGACTTAACCAAATAAGATATTCTGAAATTCATGTACTGTACGTTTTTAGCACAAATGAAAATTTCACCCAGGCCACTGGGGAGATTACCGTATATCTCTTGGCTGGCCTGGGAATGCCTTGGGGTCCCTCCGGATGAGCTGGAGGAGCTGGCTGGGGAGAGGGAAGCCTGGGCTTCTTTGCTTAGGCTCCTGCCCCCGCAACCTGGCCCCGGATAAGTGGACGAGAATGGATGGATGGATGGATGGATGGATGGATGGATGGATGGAAATTTCACTCAAATTAAGATCATTTCGCTATCTTTAATGCAAAAGGTTTGAATTAAATTGGCATATGTTTTCAAAAATAGATGCAAAATAGAAACATTTAGTAGACTCAGACTATTGGACTCCACTGTATATAATAGGAACTATTTTTCTTTTTAACTAGTAAAGTTTCTTGTCATTCAAGCAAACTAATATTGTCTATCAGTCTTGTATCTTCACTTTAATGGCCAATTTGTATGACACAAATCACATACCTCCCCTCTCTTTCCCTTGAGTGCACAATCACGTGTCTAATTTTAGCTAATACCCCCTACCTGTCTCATTATGCTAAGCAGAATAATGGCTCAAGATAAAAAAAAGAAAAAAAAACTAATTTCACAGCCGTCTTCATCAGACACCATTTATAGGTAATGCAATGACAAACAAGCAAGAAAAATCTGTGAACTTTCCATTAAGTGGTGTGGGGGAGACGGCCACTTTCACTTTCCTCTTTTTCTCTTCAGTGATGACTTCAGTGAAAGGCACGCTGGGGGAAGCCATCCCAGCAGGTACCCTAGGCGATTTTACAAGGGTTAATGTTCCTCTGAGACATGTCATTGTTGTTGCTGTACAGAAGAAGAGTGATGCCTCTTCAGTGTGGCAGACTGAGGCAGGGAGGGATGGGAGGATAGCATGTAGCCCAATGCAGGTAGATAATTGGTGAGAGAAAGTGTCTGCGACACTGGTGAAGCAGTGGGAACAGCGATGACAAATAGGAGCACTC
>JASGAU010405528.1:0-25973 GCA_030220045.1 Australoheros facetus
AGAGAAATCCTACCAATGGCTGGACAAGGCTGGACTGACAGACAGCACAGAGGCACTAATCATGGCAGCACAAGAGCAAGCTCTGAGTACAAGATCAATATA
The DNA here is from genome assembly GCA_030220045.1 of Australoheros facetus. NCBI lineage: Eukaryota > Metazoa > Chordata > Actinopteri > Cichliformes > Cichlidae > Australoheros > Australoheros facetus. Next base: position 103 of record JASGAU010405528.1, read on the forward strand.
TATATATATATATATATATATACAGTGGTGTATATATATAGGGTGGAGTTGGAAAAAAAATTACAAGTCCTTTTTTGTGTGGAGGCTTCTGAGTTTTTGAGTCCTGAGGTTTAAACACAATGACACACACACACACACACACACACACACACACACACACATATTAAACCTCAGCAAGTGCAACTGGACCTCCTTTGGTGAGAAGGCTTTCATGGCAGGACTCAAAAGCCTCCACACAAGAAAGGACTTGTAATTGTTTACATTTTCTGTCCAAATCCACCCATACGCTAAGCTTTCTTACAGGCACTTTGAATGATCATTTCTGTGGAATTCAGGCCTACATCGTTTGTACTTTTAACAGCACCATGCCATGTTGACTACAGACTAAGACTGCAAAAGGGTCCTTTGAAAAATGTGTTTCACTCACATCTTTTGACTTACAGTCCATGGACACACAATTCAAAATAAGCACAACAGACATTCTGAAAATATAACGAATACTGTGCTTTTAAGTGCTTAAAAATGAATGTCATTTTGCCTTACCTTAGTCCACTGTATCTTTTCACTTGTATGTGTGAGGTGGGAATACAGAAGAAATAAATGAATGAAGAAATTTTTTTTTTAGTTGCTGAAGTCTTAAATTTTTGGCCTGAGGGGGAGCATCTTGTAGAAATAGTGGAGAATTTGTGATGATCCTCAAAGGATGGTTTCTGCCAGCCCACTAACTGCCTCCAGGATAAGACTGCCAGGAAGGAACTGGCAGCAATTTCAGTTTTTTGACTGTAAGGTGAGTGAATCAAAAGGCCAGCTTAATTCAAAAAGGACTATATGACAATTGATTAGTGCCTATTCTTTTAAATTTCATGTGATTTTTTTCACAATATTCATCTTTACAATAGGCAATAAATTATATTTTAGTGTTTGCTTAAAGGGTGCTTTTCTATAAATCTATTAAATCTATCTGAGTTGGTAATGAAACAGCGGATGCAGTGATGCAACAGTATGTTTTGAATTCCAACCTGCCTTTGTTAAAATGTCAGTATAGTCCACACTGTGCTTGTTGGGTGGTAAGACATCGTCTGAAACACCCACTCCCAACTCCTTACAGCATCAGAACTGAGGGAGCTGTGTCTGACCATTTCTGTAACTTTCTGTAATTGTCAATCTGACATTTACACCAACGGCTGGCAAGCTGGGTGAAGGTGAGAAAGTAAGCAGGGTTTAAACTTCTCTCTAAAACTCTTTTTTAAATTCTTTACATCCCTATTTTTGTCATGTTTTATGTCTAGTGAACAAATCAGTGTCAGACTAATGTCTGAAAATATGCAAATAATTATTTAAGGGTTAGCTTTATACCACTAAGATTATACCATCTAAGCAATAAATGCTGTTCTTTTCATATAGTCAGCTATACTGTAGACTATACTATACCATAATCCAGTGGCTTGCAAAAGGTAAGCAAAGACATGCACCCCCTCCCCAGTCTTCATCCACTATTTAATGAGACAAACTGGACAAGATTAAAACATACTGTTTCCTGATTTTGTGCTGCCAGTCTTCTTTTATGCATGCTGACAGCCTCCTTGCATCTTGCTGCACTCATCCTCTACATCTTCACCTTTCCGCATTTCTTTCTGGCTAAAGAATTGTAAAACATCTATAATTTTAATTTTAACCTCTAAATATTTACCATTAGCTGACAAAAACCAGAGGAGTTTATTTTTTCTTTTTTTTGGAACTATTCCTTTAGTAACAACACCAGACTATCAAAATTACATCTGCTCAACTTGCCTGTTTTATTCAACTGGACAAGGCTTTCATTGTTAATGTGCTGAAGGAGTTATTAAGTTTCTTCACACTACATTCTAACACCTCTACATCAAACCGGTTGGCAAGGGTGGTTACTAAGAAAATCACAGAGTGCGTGTTTACTTGCTAATGCTAGCTCTGTTCATGCACAACATGAAGATCATATCTGATTTCAGTGAAAGCAGAATCACCAGCAGCTTGTTTCATACGCTAGTCTCCCATCAGTCTCCCATCAAAGACCAGAGGTTTATGTACAACCAGAAAAATCTGGCCTCAAAGCTTACCCAGTTCCAGCCTTTGTCGAAAGGATGTGGACATGCCCATGAAATTAACAGACAGCTGATGGTCAATCAGATTCAAGCCTGTTTCCAGAGACAGTAGATAACTTTGGCCACAAGATGGCAGTAATTAAGGATGGATGCAAACAGGTGAGAAGCTTTATGTCAGAACATTACTTGGCATGCACGGAGGGAGATCAATTTCACCTTTGTAGGTTTTAATTTATGTTTATTTTTAGATTCAATTCAATTCAATTTTATTTCTATAGCACCAAATCACAATAAAAATTTGCCTCAAGGCGCTTTGTACTGTGGGTAAAGACCCTACAATAATACAGAGAAAACCCAACAGAACGACCCCCTATGAGCAAGCACTTGGCGACAGTGGGAAGGAAAAACTCCCTTTGTCACTGGACAAGCACTGCCTGCCTTGCTTACCCTGACAGAACACCACTGCTGTAGCCATGTACCTTATCACTAATTGTACTGCATTAAGTTTCAATAATTGTCTGCAAAGTTGTAAAGTGTAGTCTGAAAGTGTGTTACTACAAATGCAGACCTTGGAAGTCATGTAAGACTTTAGGATATCACAGTGTTTCATCTGTTATAAATAAATTCGGAATGCCAACAGAAAGCACTCCTTACAGCATCAACGGCATCAAAAAGTATGTGAAATGTATGAATGCATTAGCCTTGGGCAGGTGCAACATGAAAAGCGCTGACTGCCAGCAGTTGTTGGGAAGAACCTGTGTGAAGCACGATGCTGTTTTGCTGTTTAAAATGTTTTTAAGTCAGCACAGTGAACATGCCCAGTGCTGTCAGAAGTGCATTCCATTTCTCTCCCTAGTAAACACTGAGAGAAAGAATCCAGCTCTGTAACAAGAGGTCCCAGCAGGCTTGCAGCCTTACAGCTGAGTGAGTTAGCCAGCAGTTGAGCTGACTCAATCTGTTTGACTTTCACTGTATGGCACATGGAGCCCTGGGCAGGCAACAAGGTCTTTGGGCTTGGCCCACGTTCATCTGAAAAATTCAGTGCCGGACTACTGGCCAGCTCTTAAATATTTGGTTTTAATTACTGCCACAACCTTTACTCTGGCAGGTTACTGTTGAAACATAATCCCCAAGGGGCTGCACTGCAAGGGCATCACACCATTATTCAGCCATAGAAGGGATGGCAGCCATTCTCTTACCCAGGCATTTTTTATCTGAGATAGGGGACATAGCCACAGCAGACTATATAGGCTGCCTCTGACAAAGAGCAATAGAAAATTGTGAGATGAGAGACACTCCATAACCCTTAATTATACAGCAGCTGAGACTGAGGAGCACAGCTTATCTCTCTTGTGGAGTTGGTGGATTTTTGAACTTCTCTCATTTGATTACTTGCCCTGTTCACCTGTCTGCCTCGACAGCCCACAGCAGCACTAATGAAGGTGCACACTGTTCCTCTCACAAAGATGATTTTATAATTTTTCTTCCTATTGTCCATATGATAGGTAAGGCAAGGGAAATCTCTCTGTAGATGAGTCGCCTAAGGGTAACATCTGCCTGAGTGTGAGTATTCTCCTCTGCGGGCCTCTGACTTTATAGGACATTGTCACCTGTTCATTCTTCCATTAATTAACCATTAGCATTGCAAAGGTAAAAATAAAGAAAAAAAAAACAGCATGCATTTTCCATTTGGGATTTATTTAGAGGACCCAGCTCAAGAGATTCTTTGTTATTTTTCCCGAGGCTGCCGCTTCCCATGATACAAAAGAAATGTTTTATAGTGAGGCCAAGAAAAGTTGCTGTCAGCACACATTTTTAAAAACTGCCAATGGGGTGTAACAAACTTTTTGGCACAGGTAGATACAGTATGTTAGGTAGGAAAATATTTCTCATCAACCCTCCTACACTCATTTGTACTTGTATGAACAATGCTGGTGCTTGATCAAGTATAAAATCTATCATCTCTATTAAATGTACCAATATGTTTGTTGTATTACTTTCACAGCATTGACCATTAACAACCTCTCTCTTTTGCTGTGAAGAAATCATTATCCCCCTTGGTGTGAGACTAAGAAAGCATGAAAGGGGGGAGAGTGCAAAGTGTGTTTTACATACTAGCTTTTAATCCCAACACTCCAATAATTGGACTCTGTCACATGTATCCTTTGATGTATTTCTGTCTGGTTAACCACAAAGCTGTGTCTACCTTGTGGACCGTGCAGAGACAAAAAGCTTTCAGATGGAAACACAGCTTCCGTTTTTGTTACCTCTCTCCAAAACCAGTGTGTACCACTCCCATAACAATGATCCTCACAAATCATTCTCCTAGGTAAGCCTTGAGTAAGGGGAGTGTGTTTGCTAAAGGGGTAAATATCATATGTACCTGTGATCCTATCACTCTATGATTAAAAATGTCAGTGAGGCCCTAGAGGTGACAGATTGCAGGGTTGCTGGCATTCCTGGGTATTTTTGGTACAGGGACAGGTGCAGTACGCCTGGGAGACTTGGAGGGAGGAGCGTATAGGAGAGAGGGAGGGAAGGAGGGAGGGAAAAATGGAAAGCAGAGAGCCAGGGAGGAAGGAGCAAAGGCTGTTCATTGATGGCCTGTGGCTTCTCTACATCATCCACTACCTGGGCCAGTCTCCAGAGTTCATCTGTGTCAGGCAGAGAGTCTGGTACTCAAAGGCCCTCACAGTTCGTGAGAGGCAGAAGACAACACCAATCACTCAGATGGAGCCAGTACAGGCCAGACATTCAGTACTGTAGGGAATCTGGTAGACTCGACATCTGCACCCTTTTGAGCCACATGGAACCGATGACGCACACTGAACAAACTCCACATGACTGCCAGGACAATATAACACTGCGAGGGATGGCAACACTGTCGGAGTTCATCAGGGCCTCCTCTAAACCCGATCCATCTGTTCCCACTGGTCACTTGACTCTGACTTGTCATTCAAGGGGCAGCACCACCAGTCAGCCCGTCTGTTTATACTTATCGTGCCACTTGGAAAGGTTGAGACTTTCCAAAGAGAACACTTTGAAGAGACAATTTTCAATTTAGACAGATATAGATCTGCTTTCACATTTACAGGTATATATTAGGTTGTGAAAGTCTATCTGCCTGTTTCACCTATCAGTTTAATTAGAGAACATTGGTTTTTGGTTGCCCTTTTTAAGAGCTGGCCAATTGAAAACTTTGTTATCATTTCCAAGATTATTAAAATCTCTCATGTCTCTGTGGACTGCAATATATTGAAAGTGATTTTCACACAGCTCATAGTGGTACTGCAGCATTTTTTCATGTAAATCATAGTCTGTGTGAGGTGTAGGATCCCTTAAGCAATGGCAGCCTCACACTTAACATCCCATTATTCCACTCTGCTTAATCAAAATTATGCATTATGTGTATTCCTCACTAACTTCTCCACTTTAATACTCTATTATTCCCCCACTATAATTCTCTACTATTCTCTCTGAATTGGTATGCACACAAGCACATGCTGTATTTTACAGCTATTAAGTCTGATGTCTAGTTCAGTGTTTTGGAATCAGCGATTACTATCATGACGCCTACATGACTTTTGATATTTTGTATGATACCTTTCTCTTTGATTTCTTCAGCAAATAACAGAGTTATTTGTTATGATACATATTTCCATTCTTTATGTGGAAGATTAAGTTATATATCTTGTTTTCTTCACTGATAATGCAAGGCCAGTTTGTGCTAAAGAGAAGTGTTGTTACATCATTACCTTTCTCCACACTGGGCACATCAAAATCAAAAGAAAAGAAAAAATATGCAAAGAGATGTTTATGGTGGAGTTTTTCAGACATGCAGTACATGCAATTAAAGTGTTAAACACTCCTTGAACCCTGCCTAGCAACAGAGGTACTGACTCTGCTGTGGTCCAGAGTCTGAAGGAGGCTGGCAGAAGATGAATTTGTGTTTAGGCATTGCGATTAAGATACCCACTACCCACTGTGTTTGCCCTTTTGGCAGACAACTCTCTGAGGTCTGAAACATGGGCATAATGACATGCCATGGTGACTGGCATAGTGCCACTGCCCCATGCCTTTGGTCATGAAAGACAGAAAAATCATCAGGGACCACACTGGCAAAAACCAGTCCTCTGAGATCTCCCGCTCACATATGGACAAAAATGGCATCACAGATGACAGGAGCTGCAGTCTGTGCAGTCTGAGGCCATGTGCTCGTTAATGTCTTGGGGGAAATCCATTTCAGAGATGTGGGGGAGGGATAAGCATAGACAGGATAATCCTAGATTATTTCCATGGGGATTGCTTGCTATACACTGTAAATACAATATGTTGGCTTTATTTTTTATTTTTTTAGAATAAAAAGTATGTAACCTTACTGCCTCTGAAAAATTATCTAAATGTAAGCTGGTGAGTTAAAATAAGTTGTTTATTTTGAGTGCAGAAATTTTTAAACTAAGCCATACAATTAATTAGAGCGTAGGTCACATGAAGAGAATAGACAGTTCCTGAGTGAGGAAGCTCTACTAAATTTTTTATTTAATGCATTTAATATATCTTGTTTGATATAACTTCAAAATAAATTAAGTCAATGTGGATATGAAAAGACTTTTGTAATAGAAAGTTAAGAGTACTGGCATACAATATTAACCTTGCACTTTTAATCATGACAGGAGTCTCAGTCATGGTGACCTGTTCACTGGTTAAACCTTAACATTGTTCTCTGTCACAAAAACCCTGGATACCACATCACTTCTCCACAACAATAAAACTCTGTACATAGCATGAGTTGGCAGTTCAATCCACTGGGCACTGGGCAAGACCATGAAACCCAAGTTGCTCAACACATTATAAAGTGCTTGGCTAAGGTTAAAATCCGTCCATCCATCCATCCATCCATCCATCCATCCATCCATCCATCCATCCATCCATCCATCCTCTTATGCTTATCCAAAGTTGTGTTATGGTGGCAGCAGGCTAAGCATGGTATACCAGATGTCCTTCTCCCCAGCAACACTTTCCAGTTCCTCCTGGGCATCTTGAGGTGTTCCCATGCCAGATGAGATATATCATCTCTCTTGGGTGTGCCTGTAAAACCTCTAAGGGGAGATTCCCAGGAGCCATCCTAACCAGATTCCCGAACCATCTCAACATGCTCTGTTCAACACGAAGGCAGAGCAGCTCTACGTCAAGATCTCTCCAGATGTCTGAACTCCTCACTGTATTTCTAAGGCCGCTCATATTCGTGGCTTTACTCTTTCAGTCATCACCCAGATCTCATGGCAAGAGCTGGGGGCTGGAATCTAAATTGGCTGGTAAATCAAACAGCTTTCCTTTCAACTCAGTTCTCTCTTGACCAGAACAGTCCAATACAATACACACAATCTTGCTGATGACACACCAATCTGCCAGGCCAACTCATGCTCCGCCTTCCCATCACTCGTGAATAAGATCTCAAGGTACTTTAACTCTTCTTGCTTGGAGAAGCCTCTTCCCCTCAACTCAGATGGAGTATTCCACCATTCCACATCAGAGAGGTTAAAATGTGCTATACAAGTTCAGACCATTTAATTTTGATGTTAAACATTAACAATCCCAGGAGTCTTTGAGCTCCCCATCAGAACTGTACATACTCAAGTTAGCATTCCTATTGAAACAGATGAAAAAAGTACAGAAAACTCAGTGTAAGCAAGTAAAGTTAAAAGACTAGTAATTCACTATAATGCACAGTTGTAATGTAAGGGATTTTGTTTTGCATTTATAATGTTGTGCAATAAAGTAGCCAACTTGAAATGTGTTTAAGTTCTCTAACCATAGTGTTTCAAGACCTTCCCTTCAAAGACTGATACGCTTAACATATTTCAGATTGGCAAAGAAAATGAAACAATCTATAGTCCATGAGTGTTCTGTCAGTACAAGCAGGACAAACAGTACTTGACCCCTGAAATCTAAAAACAGACATTAAATAAAACATATCAAAGTTGAAGCAATTACTCTCCTTTCATCTCAGAACAGCGTTCTGTCCCATAAAGGATTCAATTTCAATTCAATTCAATTTTATTTATACAGCACCAAATCACAACAGACAGTCGCCTCAAGGTGCATTATATTGTAAGGTGAAGACCCTGCAAAGGATCTTGTGTGCCTGTTTGTATCCATCCTGTAAATTACTGCCATCATGTGACCACAGCTGTTTCTCTGTTGTTTCTGGAAGCTAGCTTCACTAAGAACCATAAAATCTATCGTTTCTATCATTATTGTCACTGTGGATATGGCCATGTCTTGTTGACAAAGGCTGGAGCTTGGCAAGCTGACTGAGCATGTGCATCATGGATACAGTTATTGATAAGAGATTATTTGGAAACTAGTGTGCCAGCATCTTGTGCCTGGCTCAACTTTTACTGCCCTGAGGTCATTTGCGATCTATTACATACATGCAGAGATGTGGCTGAAAACAGGTAGTAGTAACACCTAAATTATGCTTCTGCAGTGAACCTGTGTAAAGCCTATGATGTACCCTGCAAGTGGCCAATGCTGTTGCCAGCCATTATGCCTGTGCTCCAATGGCTGCATGTTACATTTTTAGGACAGTGCACAACAGACTACAGCATAGGTTATGGCATCAGGTTTCAGAAGGGTTTGCAGTTAAGACATACCTAACATAGAAGCCTAAATCCACTGTAACAAGTAAATGAGTAAATTATTATCATCTCAACAGATAAGTTGGCAAATCAGTTTGGCCAAAATGAATGATGTAGAAGACTTAGAGTTGATGTGTGAAGAAACTCTTTTAGCATGTTAGCAAAAAAAGCATTCACAGAGATGATTCAGATGATGGAGAGAGTACAATCAACTCCTGCCATGCCGGGATAGATAACAGAAATGTTCACGTGTGCACCAGGCCTTTTCAGTTTAGCACATATGAGAAATCATACTGGCTCACAGGGTGTGCTTATTTTTATCCAGATGTGCTAAATTTATTCACCTTAAGTTATAAGTTATAAGGTTATAAGCAAATTTTTCAAATATGTGTTCTCACAGGACAGCCACACTACAAACATATGATGAATACCCAAGAAAAAAAAAAACTTGTTTAAAACTGGCACAACCCTAAACATTTGCAGCTTTAACAATGATCTATATAAAAGCACTGACAAAGGGTATTTTCCTGCAGAATGAATGGTGCTATTTTTGATACATTAAGTGCTTGCATAGTATGGAATTGCAACTTTTACTAAAGGAAGACATAAAAATAATTAAAATAATTCCTGCATCACTGCTCACTGTCAGTGAATGGCAAATATTTTGATGGTCATTATAGAAAGTAATATTTAAAGCAATTCTTGCACATGTTAAACATTGAACAGTAATAGAGAGGAGTGTTCAGCACAGAAAGGTGAAGACATCCAGGCAGAGTGCACCAAGATGATACTGTCAGCCCAGAAAAGGCAGGCAGCACAAAATGATGAAATGGTATGGTAACAGGTCCTATTGGCATTAAACAGCTGAAGTACTCATTAAGAAGGTTTGAGGTCACTGACGTTGCCTACCTTTCTGTGAAAAGCCACTAAATACTACTGCTATAGTTAATTAAGAACATAGTTTGATAAACTACAACATATGGTAATTTGAAGAATAGTATTTGAAAACTAGCATAATAAAATATCGAGCAGGTTTCGTATATGCACTGGAGTGTGGACAGCAACAAAGAGAAACTGAGTGACTGACTGAAACAGCTTGATCAGATATCTGCAACAAGCCTATTTATGGGGCGGATCCATTCAATTCTGTGTCTTTCTATGTGCACTATGTCATCCATCAGCAGTGCACCATTTACTAGAAGGAGAGTTAACATAGCCTGAAGCTGAAAAAAAAAAAGGGGGGTCAGCAGTATGGAGGTATTTCACACTTACTATACCAACAAGTTCTGTTTGTTTGTGGCTGTCGATGAAAAGTGGCCATCGACCAAATAGAACTGTAAAAGCGATTTCAGTGTTGGCTTCTCTCTCTCTCATGTTGTTATGTGATGTTTAACACTTGTGAAGCTTTTATTGCACTTGCAGTTGTTTCTTGTCTACTCCACTCTGTGCGGAGGTAGATGCATACGGTAAAAGAGAGAGCATTGTCCCGTTGTTTATTATAATGAATACATGTTTTTGTTGTTGTATTTTGTTTTGTACATTAAGTGAGCCCGATTTCTCGTTAAGTAAGATTTTCCCTTACGTAGACAAAAGATTTCTCACTTTCATCCTCACAGTGAGAAACACAGCTTATTAATTTAACATTAGCCGCATCAGTGCTCATATAAGACATTACCTGAAGCTCTGAAACCAAGGTATCTGTATCTGGTCTGAAAGAACTGGATTGATTCAGAAACTAATAGTAAGAGCAGGTTGAACGGATAAAGGGACTCATAGATTCAGATCATAAATATTGTACCCGAAACCCTACACACACAAAGCACAAAAAAGCAGATGAATCATCTGACTAGTGAAAATAATTTCAAATAAATCTTTGATCGCTTTCACACTGATTAGCTCATAACAAAGAGGGTATTTCGCATAGTTTTTCTATTGTGCGGCACTGTCAAATTCTGACAAGGCTACTCCACAACTAAGGCATCACCACAGAGGGCTCACAGGCTTTTGTTGCTGTCAGCAAGCCCTGAGCAAAGCAGACACTCGCCTTTCAAACTCATTAGCCAACCCTGATGTGATGAACTCATCAAAGGCATTGTAATGAGACTCTCTAACATTCTTCATTTTCCTGTTCTTCCCCCATATAACCAACATGATTTGGAGTTAGTCCATAATGGAATCAGAATTAATTGTTAGCGTGTATTTCAAAACAAAAGTGTGTCAGGATTGCCACAGAGGATTGGCCCAACAGCTGTGAATATTTGGATGTGGCTTCCTGGAGATCAGCCAAGCTGACAGCTATGTCAGTTGCTAATACACACATGCACACGTACACAGACACACGAGCTCTTGAAAGTGTGTGCCCAAAAGGAAGAGGCAGAGAGAAACACACAGACATGGCATTCACACTAAATTGTTCGGCAAACTCAGACATACCCATGGGACAATACAATGCAATTTAACGCAATATATGGGATTTAAGCAATGCTATATGTGAACAACTTACTGAGCTGCAGAAACTGCCAGTGTTGTCCACTGCTGATATGATTGTGGCGGGGATGTTAATTATCAGCTGCAGGAGTCATTGTCTGCTAAACCTGCCAAAACTCACACTGCCAAAAAATGATCAGCTTCATTCAATAAATTGCCCCAAATTACCTAAAGTCACGTCAGTTTTATTTGTTTAGCTCAATATCACAATTTGCTTCAAGGGGATTCACACTTACCTATATAGCTGCAACTTTCAGCACCCTCCGTGATTAGCCTCTCACTTCATTTAAGGAAAAACTTAACTTTAAGGTGTTGTTTTTTGAACAATATTTGGAATCTCTGGGAGTTGTCAGCTTATGTTAACACTGGCTAGCTGGCCTAGTTACCATACTAAATCCTTAATTCACTGGGGAACTAGGATTAAAAGAAAAAGTACTTATTTCAGGAATTGAAATGAAAAATTTATTTTGGCCAAGTATGTTTACACACTCAAGGAATTTGGTTCTGGTTGATGGTGTCTCTCTAGTACTGTACAGTGTCATATAATTCAACATAAATGATATACTATATACAAATACAAATACAAATCTAAGAAAAGGAAGGAAGGTGCAGTGTAATTTAAGAACTATACTATACAATACTATACAATATACAAATCTAATAAATAATAAATTAAATTAAAGTGTAGTGTGCGTTGTGGTATGACATCAATATCTCTATTCTGTACACATTTAGGCAATTATGTAGAGATCAGTGTTATTGATCAGCTGTTAATGAGTGTGATGGCATGAGGAAAGAAACTGTTTAAGTGTCTGGCAGTTTTTGTGTACAGTGATTTGTATCTCCTGCCTGAGGGAAGGAGTTGAAATAAACTGTGTCCAGGGTGTGAGGAGTCTGTGATGATTTTCTTTGCCCGTTTCCTGGTTCTAAAAGTGTACAAGTCCTGAAGGTTGGGCAGAGGAGCGCCAATGATTTTCTCAGCAGTTCTAATAGTTCTCTGCAGTCTGTTCCTGTCTTGTTTTGTTGCTGCACCAAACCAGATTGTAATAGAAGAGCACCAGACAGGTTCAATGATCGCAGAGTAGAACTGCCTTAACAGCTCCTGTGGTAGACCATAATTCCTCAGTTGGCGCAGAAAGTACATCCTCTGTTGGGCCTTTTTGAGGATGGAGCTGATGTTGCGCTCCCATTTCGGGTCCTGAGAGATGGTGGTTCCCAGAAACTTGAAGGTCTCCACAGTCATCACAGGGCTGTCGGTTACAGTAAGAGGAATCAATGATGAGGGGTGTCTCCTGAAGTCCACTGTTATCTCAACAGTCTTAAACGGTCAGATTGTTCTGACTGCACCAAAGCACCAGCCGTTCAGCCTCCCACCGATATGCAGACTCATCACCGTCGAGTATTAGTCCGATGACTGTTGTGTCGTCCGCAAACTTAAGGAGTTTAACAGTCGGGTCTGTTGATGTGCAGTCATTGGTATAGAGGGAGAAGGGCAGTGGGGACAGGACGCATCCTTGTGGAGCTCCAGTGCTGATTGACAGTGTATCTGAAGTGATTTCCCCCAGCCTCACTTGCTGTGTTCTGTCTGTCAGGAAGCTGGTGATCCACTGACAGATGGCAGGAGGTACAGTAAGCTGAGAGAGTTTGGAGGAGAGGATATCAGGTTTTATGGTGTTGAACGCAGAGCTGAAGTCAACAAACAGGATCCTAGCATATGTCCCTGGGCTGTCAAGGTGTTGTAGGATGTAGCGCAGACCCATGTTAACAGCATCATCCACTGACCTGTTTGCTCGGTAGGCAAACTGCAAGGGGTCCAGTAGGTGTCCTGTGACATTCTTCAGGTGAGCCAACACCAGACGTTCAAAGGACTTCATTACCACAGACATCAGTGCGACAGGCCTGTAGTGATTTAGTCCTGTGATGGAGGGTTTCTTGGGTACTGGAATGATGGTGGATTTTTTTGAAGCAGGAGGGGACTTTGTGCAGTTCTAAGGATTTATTGAAGATCTGCGTGAAGACCGAAGCTAACTGGTCAGCACAGGTTTTGAGGCAGGAGGGGGAGACGGCGTCTGGACCTGGTGCCTTCCTGATCTTTTGTCTCTTGAAGAGCTGTCTCACCTCCTCTTCATGTATTGCCATTCAAACAGTTTGACTGATAATAGCTTGATCAGGGAGAGAGAGTAGGGGTGTGAAGAGGGCAGTTGTCGTCTGGCTGGAGTGGGTGAGAGTTGTAAACTTGTCTCTCTCACACCTACATTAGTAAGTGTTGAGTTCGTCAGCCAGGTCTTTGTTTGCTTCAGTAGGGGGAGGTGGTCCCTTGTAGTTTGTGATGTGTTTAAGGCCCCGTTTACACAACACCGTTTCAAAATGAAAACGGCGTCATTTTGATGCGTTTCGGCCTTCCGTTTACACGACAACGGTGTCGTTTTGATGCGTTTCGCCCTTCCGTTTACACGACAGCAGAGTGAAAACAATGTGTTTCGGAAACTGGGTCCAGAGTGGAGCGTTTCAGAAACGCACCGGCTTGCGTTCTCGTGTAAACGCTTGAAAACGGGGTGATTTGAAATGGGTGACTCGCACATGCGCACTATGGTTGCGCTGGCCACAGTTTTCCACGCATGCGCAAATTGATAAACAGTACTCGTGGATTCACGAGGGCTTCTTGTGCTTTTCTTTACCGTTTTGTAATTCAGCATTGTGTGCACCAGCGATCCAACCTCATCGTCAGTCCACACAAAACCTCTCACATTGGCCGTTTTGCAAGTAATGAACAATTTGCTGCGCTTCCTACTGTGTCCCTCCACGCATGCGCATCTTGAGTAAACAAGCTTTGCAAAGAGAAAACCAATGCCAACTTGTGGCCTGGCATGGGAACTACATAATTTTCATCATTTCACGTGTCATCGTGTAAACGCAGATCGTTTCTGAAACGCTATCGTGTAAACGGAAGGCTGAAACGCATCAAAACGACACCGTTTCAAGTGGAAACGGCATCGTGTAAACGGGGCCTAAGGCCTTTCCACACTGATGCCGGTTCCCTGGCTGCGAACCTGTTTTTTTAGTTTCTCTGTGTCTGTTCTTTTCACCCGTCTGATATCTTTTGTCAGTGTGTTCCTGGCCTGCTTGTACAGGTCTCTGTCCCCACTTCTGTAGGCATCCTCCTTATCCTGACGAAGCTGTTTTAACTTGGCAGTGAACCATGGTTTATTGTTACTGTATGTGCAAAAGGTCTTGGTTGGCACACACACGTCTTCACAAAAACTGATGTAGGATGTCACAGTGTCAGTCCGTTCGTCCAGATTTTCAGTAGCAGCTTCAAAGACACTCCAATCAGTGCAGTCAAAACAGTCCTGCAGTTCTTGCTTTGCCTCCCTGGTCCATTTCTTCACAGTTTTGACAACAGGCTTTGCAGATTTTAGCTTTTGCCTGTATGTTGGAATAAGATGTACCAAGCAGTGATCAGAATGTCCCAAAGCTGCCCGGGGAACAGAGCAATATGAGTTTTTAAATACTGTATAGCAGTGATCCAATGTGTTATTTCCCTGGTAGGAATATTAATATGTTGTTTATATTTTGGCAGTTCATGGTTTAATTTTGCTCTGTTAAAATCACCAAGTATTATAAAAAGTGAGTCCAGGTGTTTCTGTTCCAGACCAGTTATTTGATCTGCTAGAGTCTGTAGTGAATGACTTGTGTTTGCCTGAGGTGGGATGTTAACACCGACCAGGATAAATCTGATTAGCTTGAAAAAATTTATTTTAGGAGCATCCAAACGCGGGGTTTGGAAACTGCTGATCTGAGGAATTTTGAACTAGTGGACACACACCGCATAGACTACTTGTGCCTAATGCCAATGAAGTTTCAGAGAATAAACAGTTTGAAAACATTAATTATTAAGGAAATTCTCAATAGGAGCAAGAGTAATTTTCTTTCAACATAACGCAAGGTCTTCATTCTGGCTGTAACCATCTCAGATGGCATTGTGTTAATTATGTATTTGTTCTTGCAAATAGACTAATAAAAGAAATGAAAAAAGTAAATGTCAAATTTGAGTGTGTATAACACAAGCACAAATACCAGCAGCTTAAGCTTAAAAATATCACTGTCATGAATCGGCCCTCTGAAAGCCTTTAAAAATCAACACCCATCCAGATATAAACCACATTTTGTGCTCTGCCACCCTGACACCTGTGCACTTCAGCAAACACACACACACACAGTTGTGTTTCCATCACGTCAGAAGACATTACAGTGACTTGTAATTACTTATTTAATAATCACCATAGCCCCTTACCTAACTTTAAAGAAACTTTTCACTTTAAAATCTAATGACTATTATTATATGAACTTATCAGGTTTTTTTCTCCTTAAGCATAATTATGTCCCCATAACATAAGTAATACAGGTACACACACACACACACACACACACACACACACGTGTATACCGTATACTGAGGATACATTCAGCATGCAATCACAGGAACCTGCTCTGTGATGTAGAGAGGAGAAGCTTTGAACCCAGGTGGAAACTGGATAGGAGGCATATGGAGTAACATACAGAGGTCAGAAAGCAGGAGTGTAACATATACCACTGTTTTAGCTGCATGGCGGCAGCAGTTGATATCCACTGAATCCTGGTATTTAATTTCAGGACAGGTATTAATGTGAGCTGAATCTGGTGGGAATGCTGGGAGAAATTACAGTGTTTCTAATGGATTAGTGGTAGGCAAATTGGTAGCATAATACAGCAGTAAGAAAGTCCACTGCACTCAAATTTGTATCTTCGTCACATACGTTTGCTCGGTCAGGACCCTCTTGCCTTCACATTTTTAACTCTAATTGGTCAGTAAAATTTCAAAATCATACGCTGATCGATGTATGCTGGTTGAGTGATGCATGTGAATCACAAAAAGTGAGGGCATGGATTTCTGTAATGTGAACTGTGAAAAGAGCTTTCTTTTATGTACATCGCTGCATAACATCTCAACAGCATATACGTTTATGTGTGGTGAGTAAGTGATTTTTTTTTTTTTGTGATTCACAAGCAGTTCAAGGACCCCAACAGTCTTGAACCCTCTCACTAAGATGTTTCTGTCTGAGCTAGAAAGAAAGAAAGAAAGAAAGAAAGAAAGAAAGAAAGAAAGAAAGAAAGAAAGAAAGAAAGAAAGAAAGAAAGAAAGAAAGAAAGAAAGAAAGAAAGAAAGAAAGAAAGAAAGAAAGAAAGAAAGAAAGAACTTTTCAAACTAATACTTCACCTTACCCACAAAATTTTTAATAAACCCATGTATGCATTTACGTAAGAGTAGGTTAATGAGCCAGCCGAGAGGAGACGCTGCTTTTGAGTGTCCAAACTACCACAGTCGTATGCAGTAAAGCGAGTTTTGTATCAGTATGATAGGATATTTATGGAAATATATGCTGTTGCTTGTTGCGTTTATAATAACATGTAAAATACACCATACTGACATCTGTTTGACTGGAATACTGAGAGGCGTTGTGTGTATATTACAAGACACATAAAGAAAGATAAAGCAGTCAGTGCTTTATATTTCTTTTAGGTGCCTTCAATTATAATTATACTCCCTCATGGGCATGCCTGCAGCATGTATGAGTATGAATATGGCTGGATATTTATGCAATGAGTGAATAATGCAGCGATAGTTTCTGCTCAGTGATAAGACATCCATATTTATAATTTACCACACCCATGGACTTCAGTGAAACCTGTATCTGTATCAACATGACAGGAAGTCATTTGGGAATCAGTAGAGGATATCTATTGTGTCAGGCTGTTACAGTCTGAAAAGAATGGGGCTTGGCTCAATGAATAGGTTTTCATATTCATAATTGGCAATGCCCTGTGTCTCTGGGTAGTTTTCTTTGCATGCTTATCACAATGACGCAGAATGATAATCATTTGTTATCTCAATCCCCAAAACTCTCATTTCAACAGAGGTTATTAGAGAGTGAAATAGCTAGCCATATAGCCCCTCACTATATTCCACGCACAGATCTGCTCTCAGACACAGTATGAAATAAGAGGCCTCTCAACTATTTAATAACCCAATTTACCAATGATGATGAAAACATATTCCCACTTACCTTTTCATCTAAAACGTGTTATGTTAAACTCAAGTAGTTTGAAATTATAAAAAAGGTGGGGACATCAATATTAATAAACAAGCCCATGGGCTGGTACATCAACAGTGTCCTCTTGTGGTGGCATGTGTTTAGAAGCTGTCATGTCTGTCTCTTGACTCCAACTGTCCCAGATTTATGTTGCTTTGCCAAGATGCCTTGACATCTGCCAGAGACAATTGCGCCCAGCTGTCTCAAAAGGTGGCAGCAATGTGGCATGATTTACAAGGATTTGGGGGTTGGAGATGTGGTGGAGGAAACTGGTTTCCAGCAGCTGGCCGGTACACCATTAGATCATATTAATTCTTATGTCCATCAAGAAAACAAGCATGCCACCATCATTTTTACACAACCTATACTAGTTTTATTATAAACTACTGCATTTCTTAGACAGTATTTTATTTTCGGTCCACTGGCATCAATCCTCAACAACTGAGTTCATGCTTTTTCATCTAACATTTTATTTCAGGGTGATAGCTAGTGCTTAAGCAGTCAAATCATCGTGTTTTCCCAAACTTCAAGTATTTTCAACCAATCACAATGCTTCACATTTCATTTGACTCTGTCTGCTCTCTGCAACTACCTTGAATATAGATACAGCTCTTGAAATATCAGGCCCCGCATCTATCGCTCTCCTCACTACCTCCTCAACTCACATCTCTGCCTGAATTCTTCAGACATCCTTACTCTCTCCTTCTTACTCTAACCATTTCTCTAGATCCTCTTTAGTGATTTCAGAGAACTTTCTCTCTCGTATGTGCCTCTGTGTGTGTGTGTGTGTGTGTGTGTGTGTGTGTGTGTGTGTGTGTGTGTGTGTGTGTGTGTGGGCTGGTACCCAGCACATCCTAAATGACCTTGTATCCTCATTATTCTTTGCAGCCAGGCACTTCAAAGCAAGCTGTGGGACGGCAGTGCAGAAATGACGAAGTTGTGTGTGTGTGTGATCTCACACAGATTCCTGCTCAGACTGGACCAATGCATACATGCTGCTTGTTCGTGGTGATATAGTGAACATTATTACCTTGGTAAGAACAAGAAAGCCTTAAAAGTCATCTTCAAAAGACGATGCTGTTTTTAGCAATGTAAATAAGTCATAACATCTTAGAGCATATTTGATTTTTTATGACTCAGTAGTAATTCAGTGGGCTTTTCTGTATTTCTTTCCCACTAACTCTAGCAGGCTCTTAAAGTGAAGGACAAGTATGATTCTACTTGAATTGCTTAGTGGTCTGTTGGATTCATAAATGGGAAATGGGATTGAGGGCCCGTTATAGTGAAAGGGTTAATGGCTTCGAGGGTGCTTCTGCTCCTCATTTGTGCAAAAGATGTGAGCATTTAGCAGGAGTCATTTGTGGTTTTTTAATACCACCTCTGTGGCATTTCCCCTGGTATCCAGCAGACAATTTGTGAGGTGAGGTTTTTTTTTAATTTTTATTCAGCAGTGACACTAGAGATAAAACTTGTAGCTGCACCCCTTCCCCACCCCCTTTTCTTTCACACATATTTCCTTTGCTCACTCTATCTGCCTCCCTGTTACCTCCTCTCTCATTCTGACAGGCATGACATGGAAGTGGTAAGCCCTACTTCTGTGCACTAGCGGCTTGTGGGCTGTGCTGCTAAGTGCCTGGCACATCACAGCACCTCTGCCTCAGGAGATAAAGCCATTTGAATTGTATTCCTCAGCCCACAGAGAGTTAGGCTGGATATTATCATCAAATGGGCAGCGGCACGAAGAGTCTGACACACCAGTTAAGTCTGACATCAGATGTAAATTGAGGAGTCAACATTTCTGCAGCGTGCACATGTGATGAGTGTGTCTTGTTTGTGCCTTGGGAGAGGGCATATGAGTGGGAAGTAGGGACATGGTTGCAGGAGTTGTTGAGTTTGCCCACGTTGCAGCGCAAGCATGGTGTGCAAAAACAGGTCAGACAGTTTCCCTAAATTTCGAGCAGTTCTTATCACATAATAATTGATTCAACCATGAAATACCAACACAGCACTGGTACACTGATGGTGGAAAAGTGACATAGGTCATCTTGTAATTATGACTCCTTCTTTCTGCCTTTATTGTCTCTGCATAATCAGCTCCATCAGGTCTGGAATAATTGATTCCCCATTTATGCTAATAGTATGGATCTGGAGCGTAGAGAAGCAAATACTCAACCATGTTGTCTTTTGGGTCTGACATTTAAAATAAAATGACGAAAGTGTTAGATTCCAGTCAGCTATCAGGATGTTTTGGCTCTGGCCTCAGTGACAGCCTTGAGTGGAAGCATCAGGTTGTACTTGTTCTAACCAAACTAGACACTGGGTGGGAATAAGACCTTCAGATGTATTTCATCACTGCCTGTTTAGGGACCTTTACTATTGTGTATCAACTGATGGAAGTAAATTAGATCGCACTCATGCATGCAGAGCCTTACCAATTAATCCCCCCACCAACCAGGCTGTGTAAGGCTCTAAACACAGACACACATAGACAAAACAGATCCAAACAGGCTTGCCGGCTCACCCACAGAGACACATATGGGCAGAATTGAAGAGCGCATTTGCATACACACCTACAGTCCAAACAACCACATGCAAGAACATGCACGTGTAGAGTCATACAAACTCATGCTGTGCAGTTCTTTAATTCATAACTAAATAACTAGAATTAATTCTTTCTTTTTTCACTACATCCACTAAATTCAGGTTTATCATTTTCGTTTTTCTTTTTAAATACTCCGTATTTCCAGTCACGGTCACAATGTGTCAACCAGAGTGTGCCAAAATCTTTTTAAGAAGCTCCTTTTAGAGAGCAATTTATTTGTAAATATTTTTAATTTGCATGTCCTCAGTTGGTTCCTCTGAGAAAAATTCTTGTCAAAACGCCAAATTACATTCCACAGACTCTTTTCATCCAGTTGCAATGTCACAAAAATATCTGTCAAAAGCTTCATAAAAACACATCAGATCATTGCCCACAACTACCTCTGAATCCCTTAGTTCTTTAATGTCAATCACCTGTCAGGTCTCGGTTGATAGGTTGCCAGTGGCCCAGCAGGCTGCCTGTGGCAGGAAACGGTAGCACTCACACATGGGAATTAAAGTTTCCCAGTTAGTATTCATGACATGAGTAAATCTTGTGTATGCCAGATGCCCTCTCCAGTGTGATAAATGTAGTATAATATATTCTTATATCAAGTGATTAAGAAATAGTGTGTGATGGAGTATAAACATTAGGGTCCATTTTAGTGTTGCACTCAGTTTCATGAAATTTGCGTTAACTGCCAACTACCAAATCTCAGCGTGCCAAATGGGCACTTACAAACGGCCAGTTAACAAAACCTGTAAACCAAGGAGCTTCTGCCTTGTTGTCTGGATGGCACTACCCCTAGAGAAAACCCCTCAAACAAAGGCAACATGGTGGAGAGAGAGGCCATGACAGCTCTATCTCATTCTTCCCTGCCACTCACACAGCACACACATCAATCACAATCCGTCGGCCTTAGATCCGAGCAGCTCCTTGGATGCAATTTGTCACAGGTCCTTAGGCGCTGACATGCTTCTAAAACGCTCAACTAATCTCCCTATGATAACAGTCTTAAATTTCCTTGGTGGGTGTTAATCAAAACGATCTGCTCTGCATCTAAGAAATGACCACTGGTCACTGCGAGGAATTAAGCGTCCTGCTAAGCTAATGTGGACAGACGAGCACAGAGGCTGGAATTATTTTTGACACCGATAAAAATGTTCCTTTTTTTATAAAAGTATTTTAAGCTGTGTTTTTGTAAAGGGAAATTTTAATGAGAGTTTTTGTCTCATATCAAAGCAGCTATAATAAAAGGTACAAAAAGAGGAACAGTGCAAAAGAAAAAAGAAATAAAAGAACATTTTAAATCTGCGTTTTGATTCAGCTGTAACATTTTAGCTTATATAGGCTCTCTCATTCTTGAACTCACCTTTAGCAAGAGCTTTTCAGTCTGGTAACAGATTACTCATGAATAAGAGCCTACATTATTCAGTGGCTGGTGCTTTTATACACCAGCCAAATGCTTCTGCCTGCAAAGATACTCCAGCAAGGAGGATACATGTCCCCTGTTCAAGAGCAATTGCCATTTTCAGTGAGTCCTCCATGGTAGCAAGCTGCTGAGAGGTGGGTGTGATGGGCCCAATTTAATGCTCCATTATGCAAATTGATCATCTCAATTGACCATCACTTTGGTAATAAGATGGGCTGAGCGGTGCAAGGGAAGGTGGGGGGAGGGGGTGTCTTTTAAAATCTTTAGAAAAACATTGCACCAAAGTCCCCAGGTGCTAAAAATAAGCTGGATGAGTAAAAACATGAAGAAATGCATCGCAACTTTCAGCAATGAGGCATGACGGAGATGAGTGACAGAAAGTTAATGGCTGCCTCTGTGACCTCTCTAACGACCAGTCACATTTAAAAGTCACCTGTCTTGTCTTTCTTCAGAGAGATATTGGAATGTAAGAATCAAATAGAGCATTTGCATGATGAGTTTCAACTTTTTAACATTTTCACACTTTTTTTTTATTAGCATCTGCTGCCTCTTCTTGAATTTTTCCACACCAGCTCGCCTTTCAGCTATTCCATGATTCCAAACAGATTAGAGGTGAAAAGCAGAGATGTTTGCTTTCATTTCAATCTTACTTGCAGTTGATATTCCACAAATTCTTTATTGTAGCGAACACAAATTGAGTTCAGTGTTCTTTATTTAATGGGGAGATTTCCAGCGGGTTTATCCTCTGTGAAGAATCACACGCCACACTTGAATTTCCCCCAGAATGGACAGGGCACAGGAAAGTCAGAGTATAGGCGAATTAATTTTGTCACTGCCTAATTGCATTTATTGGCCATGCCTGGCACCTCCTAATCCTGGATTATGATGATGCATTAACAGCTGTGACTGGCTGTTTACAAGGCATTTATTAGCCGGTGTCAACATAACGAGACAAATTCCACCTATCACATTAATCACCCCACTGCCAGGACTGTGTCGCTGCCACAAGCAGAGCCAGATGACGCAAAGGCCAAGGCTGCGCTGAAGCTGATTCCCATTTTCTTGCATTAGCCATTGTTACACTGCAATCAGATTACCTCCTCAGTTAACTGTCAGCCCAGCAGTGAGGTGATGATGTGAAACTTGAAGTGAATAAAGAGTAATGGATCAGAGGGGTTATAGATAAGGGGAGAAGAACTGCGGGATCAGAGACACGGTTCAGTGCGTCAAACCACAAAAACAATTTTCCCCACATAATGCTTCTAATTGCCGTCAGGTCACTTAATTATAGAATGAGTATTGTTTACTGTGAACCCATCTCTCCTTCCTTTTATTCTGTCCATCTGTCAGTTTTGCCTCATTCTACCTTTCTCATTTTCATTTTCTCCCGCCTGCCACATGAATACACAACATCCAGAAGAAAAAGGGCAATGCGGTGGGCAAATTACTATCAAACACATCGGCTATACAGAACTGTGAAGACACTTTTATGATTTATATTTCATAACTGATCCAAGGCTGACCCAGTCTGAGGCATTCTTGCTTTTCTGTTATTATTATGGAAAGAATATAAACAGCATAAGCACAGAACCTAAAAAAGTTCTTACGGTTCCTTCAGTTGTGCTTAATTAAGCTTTACTCAGAGCTGTGCATGGGGCTGCAGCAGGAGGGACATTGATTTCTTTCCTCGACAAGTTGTCCCCAAAAAGTGATGCACAGCAATTAAACAGGAGCCTGCGTGACAGACCTGACAAAAGCATTTGAGAAATGACACTGGAGAATGTCCCGCTGGCCTTGCCTTAATGGAAGCAGGCTTTCAGATATTGCGTTCTGTTCCGTGACACAGGAATCATCAAGCGAGATCTTCCCTCGCCCTGTAAACACTTTATCTCTGGATTTCTCTGATTCCATTTAAAGAGCAGTCTCTGGTCTCAAACTTTGTGCCAACATCACTCCTCCAATTGTCTGGCCTGTCGAGATCTGCCAGACTTGACACATTGATATTGTCAGCGAGGAATGAAGATCACCTGTAAAGTATTATGGTTGCCTCCACTCAAAACCACTCCTTTTACAAGGACACGGTTTTGTAG
The DNA here is from genome assembly GCA_030220045.1 of Australoheros facetus. Classification (NCBI taxonomy): domain Eukaryota; kingdom Metazoa; phylum Chordata; class Actinopteri; order Cichliformes; family Cichlidae; genus Australoheros; species Australoheros facetus. The sequence continues at coordinate 23,543 of JASGAU010405528.1, forward strand.
TTATTTTCTTATCAATCTCTGTGAGCATTTTCTTAACACTGAGTATAAAATTAATAAGAATATGGCTGACAATAATTTGCTGAAAAAAAATCTCTATCAATATGAATCACTTAAAAATTTCTTCATCAGTAGATGAATGTTTGGCATAAAGTGCTTTAGTGCACTTACACAATCAAAACTGATGATCCAGTGGAGCTTGTTCCATCCTGCGTTTTATTACCGCTAAACACTAGATTTATTACTTTAAAATTTTACACATTATATCATGCTTTACAGGTTGCTTTTACAAGAAGTGGAGAAACTGGATTGTAAAATGCATGCTCTCTGCCTCCAAAAATGAATGTGCTTTAGTGATAAGGAGCGGATGAGAGGACAGGAGATACGGCACAATGCAGTGGCACATCTCCCAGCGTGAGCTGTTACGCTGTGCAGTAGTCTGCGTTATATAATTCTCATGTGGTTCTCTGGCACCTTACAGTTCACCTAGCATGAGTCTGAACACAGGGCCGCAGGTCTTTTGTTGCTCTGGACTATCCTCCAACATATGTGAAGGAATAAAGAGACACACGGACACGCATATTGTATAAATGACATAAAGTTAACAAACAGCCTGGTGGCTGAGTTTCTTTGGCACATGGTAAATGCACGTCACCCCCTGATTAATGCTGAATCATGATATTGAGAGGAGAATGGAGGATGGAGTGCGCCAGTGTCCACCAGCTTCCAAATCTTCAACCTCACCCTACTGCTTTCTCTGTGGAGCAGCTCGCTGCCATCTGTCAGTACTGGAAAGCCCTGGTGGCTTGCAGCAGGTTTTTCCAAACCTCCATACATGGCTGCCTCACCCTGTCAGAGACTCTGCTGTGCATGAACCTTCAGCCGTAACCAGTCACTGGGCTAGAAAACGGTGCAAGTCAAGCCAAAGCCTCATTGACACCCATGAAAAATCTCTCTTAGTAGTGTTATTGACCCAGGATATAATCAGATGGCAGGCTGTACATTGGCCAGAAAAGGACATAATAAAGTTAAGAAAGCATTACTGCCAGTGGAGCCAATTTAATGTAATTGAAAGCTGTTTACCTAAGTGCTATTTAATTGCCTGACTCCGCTCTGAATCTTTCATGCAACTCTGTGCCACAGATAAACATAGCACAGCATTAGCAATGTTTCCTTATTAGTTATTCATGGCTTCATTTGCTTCATATCTCCCCTTATTCTTTCTGAGCAATGCTGAAAGCAACGAAAGCAGCAAAAGCACATCCTCAGCTGCAACCTGCGAGCAGGGATGTCTCCAGCACACTATCAGGAAGAAGAAAAGAAGACGCTTTCTACATGAAAAATGATTTTGATGAAGTAAACAGACCTCAAACAGCACCGAGACAATGCCTCACAATAAACAAATGAAAAACTGTGCATATACAAGATCTCTTTTTCCAATATCAAACTTCCAGCCCCTGTGTATTATATCATGAGTTATACTGATGAAGCTCCAAGAATCATTTCCTTTAACAGCATGAGCCTAAATAAAAAAAACATGTCCCTCGCCTCTGGTCCTTATCTTTGCTGGCCTCAAGTCCTAATAAAGCTTGTGTGGGGCTCATAAATCAAGTGCATGTCTTCCTAACAGATACATCCATCCATTTTCTTTCACTGGACACAAACCCAGGCAGGTCCTGGGTTTAACTCTAGATACATGATGATTAAAACAATACGTAATTAAAAAAAAAAAAAAATCATGCTCGGTTCATCTCCAGTGTGCTTAATTAAATAAACCCGTCTTGCCCAAGACATAGGGGGCATGTCTGAGTAATGTCATTTAAATTAAAAAAAAAAAAAAAAGGCAACAAAGATAAGAAACAAAAAGACTAAGGTTGAAATATTAAAATGGCTACTGGCATGGCCTCAGGGTCACGCAACAGCTGTGACAGCGACCTCCAAGAGAGTTTCACTTTGACCGAGAGGGTGGTCAAAGGCTATTCTAGCACAGCTGAAGCTCTTAACTATAAATCTCATCATATGCGAAACAACTGCAGCTTGTCCTTTCTTTACCCAAATTAATGGCATTTATCTGCCAGCAGCATATGACCAGCTACTTTCTGCATGTAAACCACCCTGATATTTGCCTAATCTGATATATAATTATCAGATGCGTTAAGTCAGTGCCACTAGATTGGCTTTAACATTGTCTGACAGCTCTGTTTCCTAAAATATACAGTATATTATATGCAGACATATACAGAACTGTAGGAGTTGAGATAATTTGAGCTCAATACTGATTATATTTTACAGTTTGATCTTCACCCAGAATAGCAGACACCAGCTTTCTATGAATGTTGGAGTTGTTGTATGTAACTTTATTTTGATTGTTACAAATTATCATAGCTTCTGTTTCTATAAGTTGATCATTTGTTTTCTATGTTATACTGTTGTC
>JASGAU010405529.1:0-13578 GCA_030220045.1 Australoheros facetus
AGAGAACATTTGAATTTTGATTCCAGCATTAAAGGAAAAAATTCCAAAAGCTAATGATATAAAAATGAATATGCCCTTTAGATAAATAAGCTAAATTAAGGTAAAATTAATTTAAAAAAAAAAAAAGGGAGGGAGAAAAAGTTAAAGATTTTACTAATGAAAGTTTCTCAGTTTCATTCTAACAGGAGCCTGATAACATCACTGGAGCTGCAGGAGACTGCAATAATATTATTTAGATTCCTTCAGGCCACAGTCGCTTCGTACAAGTTCCATGAATGGAGAGGGAGCGACGTCGCTCCCCGTGTGTAGAGCCCCTAAGACAGCTGATCAAGTTGCTTCATCTACCCAAGGTATTTTGTAGAGGGTATAGCATCCGTGGCCGTTATTTGACTTGAAATGACTACTTCGACTTTTTTCTCGAAAAAGTATTTTGACTTTATTCTCAAAATACTATTTCGACGTTTTTCTCGAAATTTTGACTTTATTCTCAAAATTTTTTTTTTTTTTTAAATGTGGCCCTAATACTCCGTCGTAGGAAACCATTATTCAAGCCAAAACAAAAAAAAAATGGGAGAGAAAGGATTGCTGGGAAAGAACATTTTTGCATCTACACACATTTTAATTTTTGTTTTCAGTTTAGTTTTTATTGTTTGAAAAGGTTTAGTTTTAGTTTAGTTTTTTTATTTTAGTGTATCTACAGCATATTTACCTTTGACATGTGGAGGGCATATGTCGAACACAAGATTAAGGAGAATCAGCAGAGGTATTGCAATGAAAACATAACCCTTTTTGAAGGGAGTTGATTCAGTCCAGTAGGCATCCAAAGTCTCGGTAAACTAGTAAACTAAGGATATTTCTACTATATTTTTAAAGTTAGTTTAGTTAGTGTTCCAGGTTTACAGAATAATTTTAATTCTTTTTAACTTTTAGGAACTAAAATGTTTTTTCATCCCAAGTTTTAGTTTTTAGTTTAGTTTTAGTTAACTCTAATGCACCTGTTTTTTGCTCATTAATGGAGAATCAATGAAAGAATAAACTAAAAAGACTTTGTACTATCAAGCAAACTGTTTCCTACAAACACTATCAATAATTACTGCTGGCTCGTTAAGGCTCCATTGTTACTTCTCACTTTAGCTTACATTGTACAGATGTGAACAAAAGTATTAATCCCGCTATGAAATTTAGTTTAGAGTTAGAAGTTTTGTCAAAACTTTCCCCAGTGCTTTTTAACAGCGCAAGGGATTTTTAACATGCATTCAACTAAGCATACTAGTTTTCTTTAGAAAGCATACATTATTTCTATTTGTACACATTAACAAAATTATTTCAGAAAAAAACAAAATACCAGGGTCAATATTATTAGATGCCTGAAAAACTGACCTTTTTATTGAACCATAACACAAACCACTGCTGTGAAATGATGTGCCTTAACTTTGTAAGCATAAGGTGTACAACCCAAAGATCACTGTTCCTACAGTGAAACACGGTGGTGGGAGTATTGTGCTGTGAAGATGCTTCAGTGCATCTTGAACTGGGAGTCTTGTCAATGTGGAAGGAATCATGAAGAAAGAAGGATATTGTCACCCTCTTAAGATAATGGCCTAAGTAATTTTTTAAAGAATATCTCTTCTTTTTTTTTTTGCATAAATCATCAAATTTTCAATATTTGGTTCTGTTTTTGTTTTTTGTTTCTCTTTCCTGAATCACCATCTTATCGTGGTGGAGGAGTTTGTGTATCCCAGTTATCCCAGGAGTGAGGGAAAATGTTTGCGCCCAGCCGGGTGCAGCCCGAAGAAGAGACATGGGCCCACCCTCCTGTAGGCCAACCACCCACAGGACTGAAAGACAGCCCTACAACAGAGGATGTTGTAGGGCTGTCTTGGTTTGCATGCCTCTGCAATGTTGTGTGGAGCACTGAGGCAGTCCCACTGGATTCACAGACTGAGGTTGTGGTCCCCATCTTTAAGAAGGGAGACCGGAAGGTGTGCTCCAACTATCAGGGGCTCACACTCCTCAGCTGTTGCCCTTGTGATCCAGCTTCAGATAAGCGGAAGAAGATGGATGGATGGATGGATGGATGGATGGATGGATGGATGGATGGATGGATGGATAATTAAGTTTTTTGTGTTTTCTGAAACACACAAAAAAACACGGAGAGTAATGATGTGAAGATTTTGAAAGGAAATCTCAAGCAGTCAGGAGCAAAACTGGTTCTGGGTCGTCGCTTTGTCTTCCAACATGACAACGACTTGTCATAGTCCTGGGTTGGTTACCCAGTATGTTCTGAGGTTGTACCTTTTTTCCATTTAACTATCTTTAATTGTGTTCTCAGTTTCTGGTTCTAAGTTTAGTTCCTCCCTTTGTGTTCCTAAACGTGTGTTTGTCATCATACTGGGCCATCGGCCCAATGTGCCTTGTGTTTCTTGGAGTTGTGTTGTTTAGTTTTGAATTAGGATTTTAGTTTGTCATATTTTTCTGTTTAGTTATCTGTGTTAGTTCCTGTTTCCCTCATGTTATCTTTCCTGTGGTCTGTGTTCAGGTGTTTGTGTTATCCCTCCGGTGTCAAGTGTGTGTTGTGTTTTGATTCCCATGTCCACCTGGTTGGTTAGTGTTCCTGTGTCTGTTTTGGTTTCTCATGACTTTGTCCCTTGTCTCATGTTTTGTTTCTCTTCCCAGTGTTTCCCTGAGAGTTGTATTTAGGTTTCTGTTTTGGTCATGTTTAGGGTCCCTCTGTGTGTCAAGTCTGCATGTACCTTGTTTGGTTACTTCCTGTTTTATTTTGATAGTCCTTTGTCCTGTGTGCTTGTGTTTAGTTTTGCTTCCCCTCGTTTCGTCTGTGTAATTATGTTCAGCTGTGCCCCTCACCTGTTGCCTGTTCCCTCATTATCCCTTTGTGTATTTATCGTCTGCATTTCTCCTTGGTCCTTGTCGCGTTGTTGTTTGCATCTGCTGCTGTGTGCCTGAGTGTTTAGTGTTTCGAGTTTATGTTGAGTATTTTTGAGTTTAGGTTGAGCTGGCTCCTGTCCAGTGTTTTGTACCTCCTGAGTTTACATAATAAATCCTAAGTTTAATTTTAGTTGTGTCTCGTGAGTCCTGCTTTGAGGTCCTCTACCTTTCCTGCCACAACACCAAACCTGACAGTCTTGTTTCTTCATGTTTATGTTTATTCGTGTATCTGCCTCCCAGTGTTGTCAAGTCTGTGTTCCTGTTTCCGTGTTCATTTGTTTCCTGTTTTACTTTGTCAGTCTTTGTCCTCATGTGCTGTGTTTAGTTTTACTTCCTTGTCTCGTTTCTGTGATTATGGTTAGCCATGCTCCCCACCTGTTGTCTGTTCCTTCATTATCCCTCTGTGTATTTAATGTCTCAGTCTTCACCTTGTCCCTTGTCAGATTCTCATTGTCATATGTGGCAGTGGTTGTTTCCAGTGTTCCCATGTCTCCATATTTCCTAGGTAATATTTCCCAGTTTTGGTGTGCCTTCGTTGTCCTTGATTTTTTTCCTGACCTTGTGAGTTTTGTTATGTTAACAGCCACAATAAAGGCTCATTTTCTGTTTATCCCCATCTGCCTGTTTCTGAATCCTGCATTTGGGTCACACACCGCATGGTCTACTTTTATCAGCCATGACAGATCCAAAACATATGTCGCTCCTGTTGAAGAATGACCTCCAGAAGACCAAAGAGAACATTACTGACTGGCCTGCACGAGCCCTGACTTAAATCTGTGGGGTGAACTGAAGACCAAGGTCCATGCCAGAAGGCCGCCAAATCTGGAGAAACTTGAGAGAAGTCTGGGATCGCTCAGGAGACGTGTGTGAGACTCGTAAAAACTATAACAAACGACTGCAGTCGTTGCTGTTTCTTTTCAAGCAAAAAGGATACACAATTGACTATTATTATCGAGGAGCATAATAATTTTGACCCTGGTAGTTTTTGGTTTTTGTGAAAAAAAAATTTTTCTGTGGTTAAAGTAAAATAATGTAAGCATCCTAAGGAAAATTAGGATGTTTGGAAAAGTTGTGCTAAAAACTGGGCACTTGGGAAATACTTAAAAATTTCATAAGGGGACTAAAAATTCTGTCCTCACATAGAGTCTGCAGCACAAATATTAACTGTTATGATTACTTCTCTTGTTGGTAAGCTGGATTCCTGATTCTTGGTAGTCAAATGAGCAAACACAATATAGTGATCTGATGAAGCTTCTGCAAAACAAAATACATGGCTCCCACCGGTTGTCGATTATGGATTATGGATTCAGCTGATTCCGGTACCTTCTTTCTTTTCTGTGTTGTAGTGATTTCAGTAAAACTGTTTGTTCAGCATAAATTCCAACAGTTTCAGTCAGAATGATGTGAAGTGCTTACTGACAGAAAAAGAGTCTATCTGAACTTTCTAAGTCAAAATTTTAATTTGATGATAGTGTGATGATATTTATTGAAAGTCCAGCATTGTTTTTGTTCAAAATTTGAACCCCTCACATCAACTGTTCCCTGCATGCCACGAGTAAGTCATCTAAACTAAAATATTAAAAAAAGGGTCAAACTTAGAATATCCTGCAAGATACTTTGTGTTTTTCTTGAAACACTTTCCCAAGGAGCATACCACAATCAGCCCACCCCGTTAGAACAAAGAATGTAAAGAGACATACCGTTTATGCTTGTGTTGTTTTTATCTACTGTGTATTTTACACTGTTCATCAGGGACTGCAGAACTGCTGTGGACACATTACTTATGGATTGATTTTGACTTGGGATAAAAACTATGCTGAAGTCGACCACCACGCTCCCCGGGGAAAAGCTTCTGATCTCGATCTCCACCTGGCCTGAATCCACCATGGCTTTCATCTCTGGAGACAGAGACTGGTAGATCTGGTAGGTGACACAGAAAACAGGTCTATAGTCCAAAGGATGTGTTTTTTCTTTATAAATATTTCGGTTCATATCTGTCATTCAGTCACGGGATACCTACCTCCTGTATAATACTCTTACTAAGGTTTTTGTAGGCCTGACTGCTGGTGTTCTGGAGGTCAGCAGTGAAGTTGATGTTAGTAAGCTGTGCTGTGGCCTGAAGAGTCTGAGCATCTGTAAAGAAAACCTTTATTATGCACATCTTATTGACCCCAGGTCTTTTGATTAAACAATCTTTTCATCATGCATTAGTGATTAAGAACAATTATACTGCTTTACTTATTACTCCCTGTGGGTAGTAACTGTGGCTGCAATTTTTCTTTTATTTTCATAAATCTGGATCAGTCACTTTCTTCACTTGTGGCTCTGACAAAATATACTGCTAAAAAAAATATTTTTGAATATTACTACTGTTGTTGTCCTCTAACTAAACCCAAACAAAGCAGATCATGGACGTATTTCCATATTGGAGAAATAAAGGTTTTAGACTATAAGTCACCTTAATTTGTAATTTTCAGCTGTATATTTTCTTTGAAGGAATAGTAACAAATTTCTCAGCTTATTTTTTTTATATTAGCCATGCTGATGATCTAAAAATAATATGATCACATGACCAACCATTATGAATGCAGGTAATAATTCACTGCAAGTCTGATCTCTCAACATAGATTGGTAGCTCCATGATGTTGCCTTACTTGTAAAAAAAAAATCTAAATATGAAAGCCAGTGTAACTAATCAGTACTTACCAGTTTTTACTGCTATATGAAGGGTGACTCCTTGGTTTCCGCAGGCACAAGGTGTGACAGCAACATTGTAGAGTAGTCCAGGCTTCAGTTCGCTCACCTCTATCATGGTATCACTGGTTTCTTGAATCTGAATGACCTCTGAACTCATGCTTAGAACAACTAGATAAGTCTGGTTTATCTGAGACCAGCTGGACCAGCAGACAGAGAAGGAGGTTCCAGTGATGTTAGCAGACCATAAGCTGCTGATGCTGGGAGGAGCTAGAAGGTGTTGGTGGGTAGGAGGGGACAGACAGGAGAATTGTTGATTATTACTCCGACATTTATTGGGAAATGGACATTTTTATAGAACAGCTCAAAGCTTAGCTTTGCACCGTGACTGGAAACAGGGAGCCAGCTAGTCTAGGTCTGTCCAGAACTAACAAAATGCAGACAAATACAAAATGCAGCTAAGCTTTAAAAGGCATTATTTTACTTTTTATATCCTGTCAGTTTAATCATAGACTGTTATTCACTGCTTGGGAGACAATCCCAAATCTCACAATAAAACACACAGAAACAGCTGTGTGCTTCTTTATGGTGAAAGTGGTTAACATGTACTGCCAAACCAGTTTTTCTTTTCGCATGTCGGATGCTTCAGAGGCTTAAAGATCACCTTTGGCCTCTTTGTGGCCTCTTTGTGGTTGTTTGGGGGGTGATATAGCCTCAGTTCTCACTTTAGCAGTGACTTTACTTTTCAGACCTGAGAGCTTCTTCTATCATTTATAGTCACTCTATGGGAACACCATGACTGATAAACACGAAAGTGAATTTCTTCATTTACTAGGAACTTTTTTCAAACTGTATTTTTCATTTTTACACAGGTAATAACCCTACACATGAGAAGTAACTAATTAAGTTTGTCCTTTCCACTCCACAGCCGTCCTGAGACACTGCCAGGTGCTTATTTATACTTTCTTGAAGCATTTTCTAAAGCCAAATATCCCCTCTCTGTTTGGTTTCGACGCAACTTCCACTTTGGCCTGTAAATCATTAGATGTGGATTCTAAGTCTCCTCTAGATAAAAATAGAATATTTCTTACAGCATGTGGTCACTGGAAGAGGTGACTCCACAGTTGAGTTAACTTGGCCGTAAGATGCAGAACTTGTCCACAGCAAAGCTGGTGACGAATTATAAGGGACAGAGGTTGTATTACTCGGAGCTGTAGTCATGCTGGTCTCGGAGGGATTGAAGAAATCTGTTGTGTTGTTGCCATGAGGGCCGTGTGTGCTGTTGGAAGCAGGGGGATAGGCTGAGTTCGTCAGTGGAAGGTTGGGCAGCATGGGCTCCATGGTGGTCGACACCCCAAAGTCAGCTGGGAGCAAAGAACAAGAAGTGGATTGTTGTAATCAAAGTTTCTAGTTTAAATGTCACTGTGTCCTGAGACGTGTGTGTCCAGAGTAAGGAAAAGATTATGATTTGGGGTAAAAACACACTATCTTGTAAGAACCATTCTCAATATTTCCTGGACGAAGACTCCCCCCAGCTCCACCCATAGTGAGGGCACAGTTTGCATGTTCTTAGTCAGTTCTTAGTCAGTCAGTAGAGGTCGCTTAACTTTAGAAAGTCTGCATTTACAAAGTGATTGCAAGTTGTGGTTGATTTATGAGGCAGGACTGTTTTCGTAAAATATGACAAATATGGAGTTTGTTGTGAAGCTAAGTCTTTAAAACTAACCACAATTTCCTTGTTCAAGCAGTTTCTCTGACTTGAGGAACCACTCAGACACGTATTATTGTGTGCTGCTTCATATTAAGGCAGTGGTTTGTGCCCCACAGCTTTGTTCCAAAACAACAAGGCCTCCACGGCCTTATTGTGTGTATTTATCAATACATAAGCAAAATATATGGGAAACTGATAATTATTTGTGCATAAACTTTAACCCCCCCACAAAAAAAAGCTCTTTGATGAACCTTGCTGTGCCTTTTAACTGTAACCTTTGTCAGTTAACTCTGGGACTTTCTGGCAGATGATGGGGAACTCCCTCCTGCCTCATCCAAAGAGACTGAATCTAAACTACAAAGTTTACCTTAAAGTCTTTCTCAGTGGTGTTGTGCATACAGGTATAAATATAATGCCTCAAAAGGGGGTTTGAGGATAGAGTAACTGGAATCACTTGAGGTAAAAAAAATAAATAATAATAATAATAATAATTTCAAAAGAAGTTCAAATGTTATGTTTAGTGTTATCTGTGCATTTGCATTTACTTTTTTAGGGGTGAGGGAGTACAGTTTTATTTTAGTAATATTAGAAACAGATTGCAATGTTGATTTACTCTTTCTTTCTGAAATGTATTGATCTCTGCATAATGTATATCGATAGGATGACGTCTTTCTAAGGAGCACAGACAAAAATCTGTAAAAAATACAATATATTAAACTGTTTTAAAATGATTGAAATTTCCATTTTTAATTACCTACGGCAAAGGTTTTTTGTGTGTGTGTGTAAACATGATGGCTTTGTAGGAGTGCAGAGTGGGGACAGAGAGCCGTATAATCTAAAAACTATAGTTCTTACAAGTGCGGTGTGTTTTATCAGCATATAAAAAGTACTGTATAAAGATTTAAAATATCATGTCACATTTGACCTCTGACCTCTCCTTCAAAGTCAATAGATTGATCTGATGGTCAAAGTGATAATAATGCTGTATAGAACTATTTAAATCTATGTTTATTACTTCCATTGTTTGTATTGGCACATATACTGTAGGCATATGGGGAATGATATATGGGGATTCATGTTACTTTGAACCTTTGACCTCTCCTTCAAGGTCAAATAAGGTCAAACTTATATCTTTTCTCTTTAAAACTCTGCTTAACATTCTTCTGTCTTTTTTTGCAACATTTAGGAAATGATACTGGCAATGAATATATACAGAATACAAAACTTTTCCCTTAAAGGGAAATGCTGCCCTCAGAATGAGCTGCAGTGGTGAGGTTTGCGCTTTAGGGGTGTTTATTGCTTTTTACCGATGCTTTTCCATATTTTTGACAACTCATTGAATTTTACCATTTAATATTTACAGAGAGGCCTGTACACTTCCATAAAAGTGGATAATGCACTTGCAAAAAAAAAAAAAAATCCTCTTTTTTCACTGTCCTTTAAATTGTTCTTTTTTTTACAGTGCATGACATGAAAAAATACTTTCAAAAATTTTATAAAAGCCGGTATAAAGTGTTTTAATTAGGTCTTAGGCCACTATATGTATATGTATACAAACAAAAAACAGAGCAAAACTCAAGAAAAAGCAAAAATAATATAAACTAAAAATTTAATATGTGGGCAAATAAAATAAGTCAACAAAACATAATTACACTCAAAATAATTACAACTGAACAACTAACCAAACAAAGTGACCTGACACAATAACACACCTGTGAGCATATACGCTCACGATGCCAAACCAAATAACAGACAAGCAACACATGAGATGGAGTCTGACAACAACTTAATAACAAGCAACACCCACTAACACAACGCCATGCTCTCCACGCTCTCAGTATTACAGCATGTGGTTTTGGCCATATAAGTTTATAGATAGAAATGTTCCATCACATGAAAAGAGGCTGATCTCTTAGAACAGCTGCAGCGACTCTTCCACATCAGCAAAATGCCCCCTGAGCATAACAGTGCAGCGGGAGGGTCAAAGATTATCCCTTTAATTTGTTGCACATATGTTTATGTCTGTATTGCATGCACGCCCACGCACCTGAACAGTGGGCTCCAGGGTTGCTCGGGTCAACATCAATGTATCCTTGGCGGCAGGCACACTGATAAGACCCCACTGTGTTGTTACAGTCTGCCTGAAGTGAGCACTGATGAAGAGCAGAGTGCGCACACTCATCTACATCTGCAGATGAAAATGCAGATATATGGAGGAGTTAAATGGCAATCATAATTACATACACAGCTTTTTAATTAGAGTTGTGCTACTGTAGCATGAGCTGTAACAAAATAAATCATAAAACAAAGGCATCAGTTTACAGGGGAAGATGTTTAGATTGTGAAACTATGCACATAAAACCAATACATCTGTTCGAGATCCTGGTCAGATCACTGTTCCTTCAAACACACTGTGCAAGTCAGACTTGAGGAAAAACACTTCTCTTCCTCATATCTGTAATTTAAAGGCTTGGAAATTCAGTCTGTCTAAAAATAAGCACCTTATAACACTTGGATGAATTAATGCTTTCAACACAGAAAAAGGAAATGAATTATCTCGGGGAGAAGCTATCTGAAGCCAGTGTGATGTGTGTGCACGGTGGTGAGCCCGGTGCCATGTTTTGTGGTAATGTAACAAGCATGACTGATTTATGATAAATATCTGAGTGTGGGTGTCTGTTTTGTGCGTTTATGCACGTGCATGTGCGTGTGCAAACGCTCTGGTGTTATTTTCCGCTATTGCAGGAAACATCCCACAGATGACTGTCACTCAAACAGAAGTAGTGGGAGAAGGAAACTGTGGTGCGACTGAGTCATTTTTTCCTGAACGTTGTGTTCTTTGCCACATGAATCATTCTCAAAACTCTACAAGAATGTCATTTCTCAAAAGAAAAAAAAAAAAAGCCCCGAGTAGCTACTCAGAGAGGTCAAAGCTGCTGTACAGAACGGCAGCGCCTCCTCACCTTGCACCGTTATCGAGGACACTTCCTCTATGCGTTTGAGAAGGAGATGCAGCTTTGATGTGACATTGAACAAAGAAAGAGTAAAGCTGCAGTCAATCAGCAGAGAGGTGGCAGTTCTGTAGGGACACACAGGCTGTGTGCTGAGATAATAGACGGAAACCTCAGACTGCAGGGCTCCGGTCACCTGATAATGACACAGAGAGAAAAATGAATCTGTGTGGAAATGAGCTTCACATATTTTAATAAAAAATTAATATCAAAGAAGGTGCTTAAATTGGATAGCTTGCTGCTGATCTTAGAAGTCTATTCTTAATACATAATGTGTGGACAAAGCTGTTTTATTACCATTGCTTGCAGCAACCGTGTATGATTCAGAAGCCCTTCATTCTTGGACATCATTTGCTGGTGGTCTATCTTCACTGTCACGGTTGCATTCAAACGGTTTCCTCCATTCTCAGAATAATTTGCTGAGGCTAAAAGTTACGACAAAAGGATGAGTCCACCCAGATTTGTCACTGGTAAGGAGAAGGATCTACAGGCTCAGTTTAGAAAAAAATCAGCAGAATCATTTCAGTCGACTTGGGGAAGGAAACAAAATGAAAGAGAAATGTAACTAAATGGAAACAGGCTGAAGCTGTCTATATATAACCCAACAGCTTTTCCTTTCATATTTTCTTCAGCAGAAAAGAGATCCAATGAAAATGGTGCACACTGGGATCTGTGGATTAATCCAAGTAACTCGGACATGTTTTGAAAAAAATTTTTGGTCACATGTGTAATTTTCCAAATAAGAAACAACACATGTGAAAACCAGAAGCAAAAAAACAAAACAAAAAAAACACGCTGTTGTCAAGACAACATAACAGGGTTTTGTTTATTTTTTGCCGCACTCTTGTTGTACGGGTTTCATTTGTGCCAAAATTATGCACACTGTCTATGTTGACTGAAGAAGCAGCAAAACATTTATCCAGCCACTATTTTGTTGGAACAGATCTGTGAAAATGTTCAATTAATCACTTAATTTCATGCAATAACTCTGACTGTTATTTTAAGAAATTCTAAGTATTTTCTCTTTTCAGTATTGGATAATAACACAGAGACTGACACATCATAAAAACAACACACACAGCAGCGTGCTGTAGTTGTCACATCAGCAACAAGATTACAGAAGTAAAGCTGCATTAACAAAGACAAATGGTTTGTGAGGCGAGCAGTAAACAACATGCTGTAATAGGCTAAAAACGCTCTGTCACAGTTCAGAGATGACAAGTAAGACACAAGTTCAGCTGGTACACAGCAGACGCTGAGCAGGTAAATATAATTTTGGCACAAATGGACTCTCATAGCATGGGCCAGGTATGAGCAGGAGCTTTGGCAAACTTTAGTTTCTTTTGGCTGAGTTAATGGCAGCACTGAGTTGATTCACTCACTAAATTTTAGTATTATTCTAAAACTGCCATTTGTTTAAATAAAGTGCAGTAAGATGAACAGCGGACACTTTAAATGCAATGCTGTAAGAAAACAAACTCTGATGAGAGAACACGACTTTAAGCAACAAACCATACCAGTTGTATCGTTCACTAATAGTGAAATCAGATGTATACTAACTTGCAGGATCACTGCAGAAAGAGTGACCAGATCTCTGGCAGCATTTCTGCAAGCCTGGACAGTCTATATCCAACTCACAGTCCTCAGCTCTGGGATGCAATCCATCTGCAGTTGGACAGGATCCTGGCTTGGAACTAAACTCACCACTCCTGTTTACAGCTTCATTCAAAGGAAATAACATGTTACAGGCCATATATTAGCAGTGAGATATTTGTAGCATTGCAGTTTCAGCCCTTCCATCTGGTGTCTTGCACACAGCACCACACACTGAAAGGTCACACTGACTGCCTGGCCAGAGACAGTGTGTGATGCTATATAATCAGATTTTACAGACACAAAGAGTCTTCTCCGGTCTAAGAACAAACAGAACAATGTGTGCTTTTCTATAATCCTGATGAGTGCAGTATACTCACGCAGGGCACAGTAACGACCAACTTGCACATAGCCGTGGCAGCATCTGATCACCTGATCTGTCACTGTCTTGTACTTAGTTTGATGGATCATCCTGTAAATTGTGACGGTGCACATCTTCCAGAGGAGCCAACCACCACAAGGCTTTGACACTGAATAGGGAACCTCGTGCACCTCCAGGAAACTCACAGTCCTCGTTTCATTGTGAGTACATAGGTGGTAGCCAGATGGAGACAGGGTATTTTCTGAAATAAAGCATATCTTTCACTTATCAGGTGATTTCCTTGATAGCTCGTCCCTTGCTGCAAAACAACATCAGGTTTTTTTTACTTTGAGTCAGTCACCAAAAATGCTCCTTTATTCTGACGTGCTCATAAAGTATTAAATAATCTGTGACATTAGAAATGTGAAGGTTTTTATCAAAATAAATGCCATTTTCTATTTTGTTTAAACATCTGTTTAGAGTCAACCTGCTGTCAGCACTGTGGCCTACCTTCATTCACAGTGTTTTGTCCTCCGCAGAGAGCCAGCAGGGCCACAGCCATGCCAATAGAAAGCGTCCAACTCATTTTAACATCAGAATCTAACCCATATATTTAACCACCACATTGTACCTGCGTATTTCACTTTGAAATGATACCAGCTCACTGTTCAGGGTGTAGTCACAGACCAAATCCTCTGTGGCTCTATTGCTCTCCTCCCCTTATTGAGCCAACAGTCCCTAATGCACCACAAAATTGTGGCATCCAGCAGGTAAATATTACATGACTGTTGATATTTGCAGTTCATGAATTTACAAAATATATCAATTTTTTAAAGAAGATAAGATTATTTTACACAGCTTTAAAATAACTGACAGCAAAACAACCAAGATACTCAGTATTAATCCATCAGTATAAACATGACAGAAGCTTTTTATGAACCTCACAGAGGAAAAGCATGCTTTCATTTTTTCTAACTAAACATATTGTCATTTTACCCATTCTCTGGCAACGTCAGTGTAAGTAAACATGTTTATGAGGCCAAGGAGAGCTTTGGGCTTTGAGGAGTCAACGTCCCTAATGGCTTGGTTTCCACTCAGGTAACCATGGCAGTGCTCGCTATGACGTTGGCATTAACAACCAACCATCTTAGCCCTTAAAGTCAAGTAAGGAGGAGTGAGAACTTCCCTGCCATTTTCCCACATGTCTTCATTCTCCTAATATGAAAGAGCAGCAGGATGCTTTGGCTGTCAAAGATATATTC